>JBBPCZ010000001.1:47592158-47606841 GCA_037974445.1 Brycinus macrolepidotus | reverse complement strand
CACACACACACACACACACACACACACACACACACACACACACACACACACACACACACACACACACACACAAAGGCGTAAAAATGAAAGCAGATGCCCTGGATTTGCTCATTTTAAAATGCTCACAAAAACAGACATAAATAATGCTTGCCACTAATATGGTAAAGTGGTGGTTCTCAAACCAGTTCTCAGACAGTTCACCACTTCTCAAGCCCCCAGTCTACATTTGTTCCCAACAGTCTACATTTTTGATCTGACGCCAATTCCCAACACATCGGGACAGGGGAGAAGTTTGAGAACTACTGCCATAAAGAACACAGGCCATCCAGCCTGTTTGTTCATACAGAGCCAAAGGCAAAACTATGCTGGTGAAATATGATAAGATATGGACTTTCTATTATGGAGACCAATGTACAAACATTGTGAATTCATTATCTCCAGCATTTATCATGCTCTCCAGCAGTGAGGTGTGGCTATCCATACAGGCCAAAGGTGAGAGTAATATATTTCACCATACAACTCAAACCCCAGACAAAGCAGGCCAGAGTTATGAAAGAGGTGGAATCCATAAAGGTGAAGAATAAGGGAATTAGTAGATTATCTAGGGTAGTGAAAGAGACCACAAAACAACCTGTGTTCTCCTTCTGTAACTGCATGGTTTCGACCAAATTACCAATTTATGCAACTCCTGTTGGGGCGGACAAGTTTTATAGAACAACAGGCCAGACTACATGAAATACAGAAGCTCACAACTGAGAATTAATATTGTTTTAATTATTAACTGATTGAATTAATTCAATAATCAAGACCTGTTATCTGTCTATCGATGTATCTATCTATATCTATATGTATATCTACATATCTATCTCTCTCTCTCTCTGTATGTGTGTGTGTGTATATATATATATATATATATATATATATATATGTGTGTGTGATCAGAAGGCCATGGGTTCAAATCCCAGGACTGCTCGTGGCACCACTGAGGTACCCTTGAGCAAGGTACTGTCCCTACATACTGCTCCCCAGGTGCTGTGTCACTGACTACCCACTGCTTCACAGGGTGAATGGGTTAATTGCAGAGAATTTGCAGAGGACTTCACATTGTTCACACTGCGTGCTGTGGTGTGTTCACATGTGACTACAAGGGGCCACTTTACTTTACTTAATTAAATTAGAACATGTGATAAAAAAAAACTGCAATTAGCTATTTCAGTTGGTAGACAGACCTAGTCAAAATACTTAATTATTTAATTAACTTTCAAAAGATGTTATGTTATATTTTGGATGTATGTACAAAAATCAATTCAAATTGATTTTATGTTGTGCAATTAGACTAGCATGGCTGGAAAATGGGTGTCATTGTTTCAATGAGTTCAGCGGTGTATTCCAGCTCTACAGCGTGGCATTTTAAACTGGAACACTGGAAACTCAGCGTTAGGTGCTAAACAAAATGCACTACAATTTCTCACTAGGCTGAAAGAGATTTTTGCCAATAGTGTGTAAAGCTTGTCCATCCTCTCCATAGCTGGAAGGAACATATTTATGGACAGAACCTATACCCACAATTATGATGCCTTTTTCACCAGAAAGAGAAAGTAGAACTCGAGATAAGGCCAGGCTTACTTGGCTCTCTTGGCCATCTCGTTGCCATCCCAGCGCGGGCTGTAGGGGTAGGACTTCTGCACCTGGGAGTACAGCTGTCCACTGCTGGTAAAGTGGTAGATGGACTGGAAGGTCAGTGTGGGTTGGTCTCGTGGGAAGTACAGAGGCAGGTCGACTACAGCGTGAGAGAGAAAGAGGCAGAAAGCATCTTATTCTAAGCTCCTACGCTGAAGATCACAACAGAAATAACAACATGAGGCACAATGTGCACAGCTCTGTAACTGGTCGCGTGCGAGTCTGTCAATCAAACACTTACCGTGAACCAGGAAACAGAAGTCTTTCCACATGAGCAGAAGAGTGAGCTTCGTAAAACCTACAGCATCATATTCAACCACCCCCCTGCACAGGAACAACAGAAGCATCACAACACTCATAAAAGCCTGCATAAGTACTTGGAGTCACACACTTCATCAATTTGAAACCACCTGAAATCTTGTAGGCCTGTGCTGGGAAATGACAGTTGAGGTAGTCACTCAAAAAGTAGTCAATATTATGATTATCATTACGTCTCTCTAAATGTAACGGCATTTCTTTACTGTCTACTCCCAGGAAAAAGTAAAATCCATAAACATCTGTACCGAATGGAAAATACAAGCAGAAATCCAACAGTCCTTTCAGTACAATCCAATCATAGTAAATATTATTTAAAATGGCATGTCAGTATCCCTGTTATTACTCTGAACACAGTCTGTTATATCCAATTAAAACTAGACTCAGAAACTAGACAACAGAAACAGTTCAAAATCCGACAGCTCTTTATGAATAAGACAAAGTTTACAGAACTGTTTCTGAATGAAAATCCAGTCTGGCCTGTTTAGGTGAGGTGAGGTTGAGGCTTTCTCTTTTTCAGTATGAGGATCTCTGTCTATCAGATTAGCAGGACTAGCCGCTTCAACAGATTTCTCGTGCAGTTTATGGCACTTCCTGTGCTCATGCTGTGCCAACCAAATCAACAATCAAAGATGCTCAGTTATGTGTCAGAGGTAGCGCGCACACACACACAAATTACACAGAAGGACAAACATGGACAATTTATATAGAGGAAGTGTATGTTTTCAATGCACTGTCCAAAATGAACATGGCTCACTTTAAGACGAGAGTAATGCAAGTGATGTATTTTTATTAATGTCAGTAACTGTAATCTGTTACACCACTTTGTTACAGAAAAAGTAATTAAACTACAACACATTACTTTGTACTGAGTCCCCCTCAATGCTGATGGGGAAGAAAAACATCCAACTATCTAAGTGTCAATAAACTTTTTTATAAGGGCTCCAGAGTAGCACAAGTGGCACAGAATTTTGTATTGACATCCTCTTCTAAGGTCTTTTCTTAAATGATTAAAAATAAACTTCTTCCAACACACTCAACATACTTTCCACACACCATCTATACAGGTTACATTTTTCTTCTCCACACATTTCCCAGGGTAGCCCCACAAGATCTCAATGGGTTTTAAACTGCCTGAATTTCACTTAATGAACAACGTGGCATCTGCCATCATCTTGTTGGAATATCTGTCATTCATATTTTCCTTTTTTCAGTAGACAGGATAAACCCATCAAACACAGTTGCTAAACATAACTGTAAGAAATATGTGCACGTGAGCAATTCTTTTGGACAGTGTATATATGCATGTTTCAAAGAAGTAGTTACAAGAAATGTACATAATTTCATCTTGTTGTCAGTAAATCACAACATGTTTGGTGAATAAGGTTTGCATCTTTAGTTTTGCACTGGCGCTATGAGACTAATGTAGCCAGAAGCTTATACCCCAACAATTAGCACTGCGAATCTGGCTAAAATCACCTTGCCTTACTAACAAGGAACAGTTAAACACGAGCAGAATTCATTTTAAAGCTGAAATGTTTTCTATACATCTGTGCATTTTTACAAACAATTTCTTTTATCTGATTTGAGTGAATAAGGGAAGAGAGAACTCACATTCCAAAATGACTAAGAAAGGCAGCAATGTACTCTCTCCTCTTGTGGTAGCCTTGAATAACATACTGCACCTGAATTGGGAATGTGACAAAGAAATGAGAGGACATGGGACTCAATTAAAAACCACACAAGGCAGTGTATGCTGTGACACTGGCTACATAACCTTTCCTCAAGGTTCATTCCAATGATTAAAGCAGGACTTAAAAAGTCAAGTCCTCTCCTAAAATGTACTGTTCTGCTCAAACCCAGATTCAAGAGCTTATAAATCAAGTCCTCACAGCTTCTGCAAAAGAAGCAATACCGAATAACAATGTGAAAAAATAGCAAACTGCATTACTGAATCACCTACACAACCCTGTGCCAATGTCTGCAGGTACAAGTAACAAGTACGTACGGCAGGGATGGATGACAAGCACTGTGTTGGTGTTGGGGGTCAACAGATACCAATGAACAGGCTCATGGATCCTGTTGGTGACACACCAGTGATGCAGTGCCAGTGTTTCGCTGAAGGAGATGGAATTCGGATGAGGCACTGACTGGAATCATCTAGCCAATGCAAACCTGACTCTGCATATTAAGATGATCAAAAGTAATTTACTCTTCTTCTTGCATGTTTAGTTACTTGAACAAGAAAGTCATAATGTTTCCTTTAAGAGATGGCACGATAACACTTTTTCTTTTCTGATACAGAAACCAAAACCAAAACCTCTAAATATCATGTGATACTGATTGTGATCCGATATTTCTCCTTTAAAAACTGACTTGTTTTTAACTGAAGCAATTCACTTAAGATGAGCATCTAAATAAATATAGGCTGCTATGCTCAAATTATTTTAAGAATGTTTGAGTATTCTCTTTTGTCCCTCTGATACCAGGTCAGCATTTTTTACCAGAACTGGCATCATTTTGGAACCATTTCTGTTCTCTTTAGATGCCCCGGCTTTTGCCCAGAGTCATACCATGGACGATATGAAAATGCTGACACTGATGCTGATCTCGTATCATCGATAAAATCGACTAATACAATTTTATACAGTCAAGAATTAAACAGATTCCAACCGTTCTTTATTTACTGTTACAATTATCATGATTACAGTTCTAAATTGCAGTTCTAATTAAGGTAAATATAAGGTACATTTGCTCTGGTTGACGCATGAATGCAAACAATAAAAATATAAAACTATAATATAATATTTCCCCTCCCAAACATTTTCAGGCTTATAAATCTACAGTGCTGATAAATCTGTGAAACCTTAATATTGGTCAGTTTTTTTAAGCAAATGATATACAGTTGGATGCTAATGAATATGTATATACTTGTCCTGTCTGTAAAGTAACAGTACAGGGTGGTGCTGGCTTAGTGGTTCCAGATGAACACCCTGAAACATTGCACTGGCAACGGGCAAGCACAGGCAAGCAGAACAAGTCAACGCACAGACCACCTTTCTTCAATCCCACCAGCACACACCTGAACAGCAGGCCCAGCCTTCTGTGGCTGCAAACACTTCAGCATTACTTTGTACTATTACTAGTACACTGGTAATCTGGAAATGATTAATAATAACAATAATAACAATAACAATAATAATAATAATAATAATAATAATAATACACCCAGCTAGGTAACTGAAAAAAGTAATACTGACAATAAGCAATATGTATAATATATAAATGTAATATATTTTGATCTTTGCTTTGTTACTTGGATGGATGAAGTAAAGGGGGAAATGGGGTCCTGGGTCGATAGCGACCTGAAGTGTGTAATTTGAAAGTTTAATCCAAAGAAACTTGCATTAAAATAATGTAAACACATCCAGTTTTGGCTAATAAGGTTGTCTCCTGCTATATGAGCCGACTGTGGTAAATTGTGTCTGCAAGCAGTGGGGCAGTGGGTAGTGTGCAGAACTGATTAGCAGGGTGCAAGGCCTACTAACACACCATGAAAATAAGTGAAGTAGAGCCAGACAAAAGCTAATCAGAGCATGTTTCGCTTATTAGAAAAAAAAATCATAAGCACTTGGCACTTTCTAACACTTAGCATTAATGTACATGAACAGATATGAAAGATAACCTGGATTTAAGTGTGAAAACAGTTTTTCAGTAGAGGAGCTCGCATGTGCACTTCACTGCAAGGCTCGATTGTGTACGTGTGTGTGTGCATGTGTATGTGTCTGTGTGTCTGTGTGTATGTGTGTGTGTGTGTGTATGTGTGTGTGTGTGTGTGTGTGTGTGTGTCAGGCAGTCAATTCAGAGAGCTAGACAACAGTATGCTGGACCACACAAACAAAAGGATACAGTGCAGAACGATGGGACATGCATTTGTCTTATATAAAAATCTTTACATTGTGCCAAAATGTAATGTGACAAATGGACCAATAGGAACAGCCCAATAAATCTTTTTAAGCTAATCTCCAATATGAATTAAGATTTGTCCATTCCCCTGTAAAGTTACTATTTTCAAAATATTTCAGGTTTTTCAGACAGTGACCACAAAAGGAATAAATATAGATATGAAACTTATTTGTACACAATTTCTATTTAATTGTTATTGTTAACATAAAAACAACATGCTGTAACATTTATATGTCCCATAACTTTTGTACAGGACACTTTTTGTTATATTTTTTCCAATATGTTAAATTCAGCAAGGAAAGACTAATGCGCATTAAAATGTGCCATGCTCTCTGCACTTATTTTCACTTAGAAAATCAACAAAACGTTCTTTCTATACATATTTATATAAAGATATTATATTATTTGTTTTCCTAAAAAGTCAGGACGTTTGTTCCTAAAAAGGCAGAACAGCAAATGGACAGGAACAGAACAAAAAGTCAGAGCCCAGCCCTTTCTGTATGCTGTATTTGTTTAGTTCCTGAGGCGAGCAGGGCAGGAACTTTGCATCACTGCATTCCACACCCTTGCCGGGGGCAAAGCGCCATGACATGAAGCCCAGGCCAAGCCCTCCTGCTGGCAGGTAAGAGTAGATGGGTGTGGGTGACAGAAAGGTGAGTCATGGCTAAGATATCTAGTCTTTAGACATGCTTCATTGCAGTACTTCAGAACTTCCTGAGTGTGCCCGCATGTGCTTGTGCATGTGTGGGTGTATATGTGTAGGTGTGTGTGTGTGTATGTGTGTGTAGGAACAGTTTGTAATTGATAAGAGAATGCCTTTCACTTTCAACCAAGGATGGTGTAATTCTCATATGATGCAATCTATAATTGCTGATTTCACATATCGCACGTCACAAGCCTTCTAAAAACTATGAATCATTCAATAAAAAAACAAAAAAAACAAAGCAACCTGCCCTAACAAACGAGACAACTGCGTATGTTACTTGCCAGCAATCCTGTATCAGCTCCAGCGGCCTGGTTATTTATCGGATAAAGGTTTAGGTTTGCTTACTTATGATAAACAATTTTTCACCCTTGTCAAGTTTTATTCAGGTCTGCCCACAGTGCCACGGCCCAGCACACATGCTCCCCCTGCTCCCTGACCCTAGCTGAGGTGAGTGTGGCTGGGGGGCCTTGGCCAGTGCTGGCACTGAAACATGGGCAGGGTTTGATTATGCATCCTGTCTCTCTGCGTGTGCTCCACTCTTCAGGTGAGGAGAGGGGTCCAGGGAGCTGAGAGCAGAGGGGGCTGACGGAGACAGGGGGCTGGGGGGGTATAGAGGCTATCCCTACGGCCACTGACAGAACACTGCTTCTCCAGTCCATCTGCACCTGTCAACCCTCCTGCCCTTCCAGGCCTGAAACGGGCTACGGAGACTGGCCACCGCACACGCCACCATGCATGTGTGCAACCATGCATTCACCTTCGCTTGCATGCACATATGCAAATATGATTTATATTCTAACTGAATTCATCTTTTTTCCCCCTCTTCTTTTATTGTTGTCCGTATGCAGCAAGTTTACAGTGTCTTGGACTGGTGTATTTGATTATAGTTATGCCTCTATAAGACTATAAGCTTTACCTCCACACATGTATTGGCTTTAAATAATAATAATAATAATAATAATAATAATATTAAATGGTAGTAGGCAAGACCAGATTAAGACTTGCTTGGTTACTGATGCTCTGAGACCCCCACCCCGCCAAGCCCATCATTTCATGAAAAAAAAATTATGCAACTGAGCATTCTGGTTTTATACTTTTGCAAAACACAGGGGTGAGTAAACATGGAAAAAAGCAAACGCTGTAAGTTATCTGTCGGTATCTGAGAAATACATATCGAGAGTGGACAGCTGAGTGGTTCACTTTGGAGTGCGGAGAAAAATGGCTATTTTTGACAAGATAGCTTGTATTATAGTAAAGGGTATCATTTTTAAACCATAGCCGAAGATAAGTGGCACTATAAGGCTCCCTCTTCTTCATCTTCTCCTTTGCCTGGTTCTCCTCTGAATCAGTGCCTCATCATGTTTAGGTCAGGAGTTCCTGCAGAGTCTACCACAGGCAGCAACTTTCCCCTTTGCAGTTATAAAAGTACTCAAAATCCAGGCTTTTAATCCTATTTTTTCAATGTTAATCAGTTTTTTTCCTGCGGTTTGCTCATGAATTGTATTAAAAATGACTATTGGTAACATCATAGTAGCTGATGATAAAGATGTATCAGTAAAATGGCAAACTTGGGTTTATAATATAGCAATGAAAACAACACATAAGCTGTCATATCCTACTCTAGTTATTTATTTTGTACAAAAGCCTTTTCAAATTCCATGTATGATATTCTGAATTTTGGCTACTAAATGGTCTCTGCTGAAATAAGCAGGTACACAGCATTTCTCAACCTCTATTACATTCTTTCATCATCCTTGTTTATTGTGTGGTCATTCTTGCAAGGTTGTTGGAACATCCTTCCTGAAAACACTATTTCATTCTTCATTCTGTGAAACTCCCTTGTGTTTGTGAAAGGTGCTACATAAATAAAACACACTGTTATACTACTACTACTACTACTACTACTAGTACTACTAATGATAATGATAATAATAATAATAAACACTGACTATTAGTGTGCACCTACACAATGTCTACAAAGAAGCACAACTGTCTAAGGGGATTTTATATCTCCTCACACAATTAGCCCTGTTGGTCACTTTGTGAGAAAGATGAGTCGCTCTCTCCTGTCAATCAGAGTGATGCGAGCTAGTCGTGGGCATCTGTTTGGAATGGGCATTCTGTGATCTCTTAGGGTTTGTCTCCACATTTCTCCTCACCCTGCCTAGCTGAATGTGTTGTGCAATCCGGCAGACTTAGATACCGACTGAGAACTGGCAACTGACATTGGGGAGAGCATTGGGTAAAAAATAAAGAGCACTGCACATACCGTCACACTTCTCTGCACTAATGCAGGGTATGCCATGATATTATATAATCCCCGTAATGAATGTGTGGGCACACAGACACATGCAAGCAGAAGAAGACTGCTGCTTTTTACCTTATTTGTGAGTAACTGGCACACTTGAGGCACGTAGTCAATGAGGCAGCCTCCACTCGGGAAGGCTGGAATATGCAGGGCTGAGGGCCCTCCGAGGGCGCTGTGGGAGAGAGCGAGAGAGAAAGAGAGAAATGCTAGTTAAAAGGCTCGGAATGAGGTGAAGCAGTGAGGCGAAACATAATGAGTGTAACAAAGCACATTCTAAACAAACGCATCAATGGAACCAACAGGACGACGATCTTAAATTTACTTATAAATGTCTTTACAGTCGTGCCCCTCAGTCGTGTACTTCAGAACAATGATATTTACATTTACATGTGCAGAAGTATCCCTTAGCCCTTAGTAGTCTGGATACTTAATTAGTGAATTATGTTGCTTTAAATGTGCACAAATAGCGTGTATATTCTCCATAGAAAGGCACATGAGTCTAAGGTCACCATGCCCAATGCCATACATCAGCTAAAGGGATATAAAGTCCCCCAGTTGTGAGCAACTGGACCGTGTTCTCTGGAATAAAAGAAGTAAGTTTCATCCAATACCTTAGAGTTGAGATGGAGTAATGTTTGTGATCCAGAACTAACTATCTAACATCAGTATTAGACCTCAGTACTGCTCTTGTGGCTGAATAAAATCAAATCCTCATAGCCATGTACCAATATCTACCGTAAAGCCCAGAAGAGTGGTGGGTGTTATTACAGCAAAAGGGGAACACACTCCCTATTAATACCCTTGATTTCAGAGGAAATGTTGGATGAGCCAGAGTCTAGTCAACAAAGCTTCTGACAGATCATTCCGCTCTTCGCCCAGAAACCTGACTGAAATAGAGAGGGTCATATTTTAGTTGTTGTGGTCACAAGATTTGGAATAAAACTGAGAAGGAACATCTTAAAGAGTCCAGTTTTTTCTTGCATGTTTTCTCTCTGAAGTCTATGCATATGCTTTATGTACTAAAAATTTGTATTTAATTGCTCTAAATAACTATTTTCCAACTTCTCTTTATCCCTCAGAATTAAGCAGACTGTATTTATTGTGTTTTTAATACTAATATTTATGTAAATGACTACTGTTTAACACAAAAAAATTGAGACATCACAAAAATTCAAAATTCAATTCTAAATGGGCTGTCTTTGCAGATTAGTTTTCATTTATGGAATAAATGCACTGGTGAGTGAACTGTATGTTTTGAAACAGTGTTCATAATACTAAATGTAACTATTTTAACAAAATATGCTTTGTTTTTGATCTTAATGTAAAGCACTAAAAAGTGCTTAAAAAGGTGCAATAAATAAAACAAAAAAATGTATTATTATTATTTATTATGAATGTGACAGACAGAAACAGAGAGAGAGAGAGAGAGAGAGAGAGAGAGAGACAGAGAGAGAGAGAAAGAGAGAGAGAGAGAGAGAGAGAGAGAGAGAGATATAACACTTTGAGGTTATTCTGAGAGAAGGTCAGTGGCCCACAGAGGAAGTTTCTGTCCTGTCTCGCAGCTCCGCCAGCAGCACCCCACAAACTGTGCAACGGGAGCCAATCTTTCAAAAAAGTCGCACGAGTGAGTGACTCATCCTTCTTATCTCTTTTCCCCTCTCTCTGCTCCTGCGTCCCTGCGCTGGACTGCGGTGGTCCGTGGACGCTCACTAATCAGCAGCCGCAGAGCGAGAGGCGCACGGCCGTGCTCTGAGATGACTAAAACTGCCGGGCTGTCCCTGCAGGCCCGCTCATACAAAGTTCACTCGCTTGGCAGATGCTTTAACGTGAGATGTCAGACGACACTAGCTGTTGCGATGTCTCCAATGCCTGAGCAAGGCTGGACATGACTAACGACTATATAAGGTGCTATTGTGCAGTCTGTGCTCAAGGACGCTGTACGCTTAGAGTTAGCCCAGAGGCTGCTGATTTGCTGAGAGTGACATTTAAGAGAGTAGGAGCTATTAGTCTGATATTTAAATGCATCTAAACAACGTGGCCCTAATATTCCAATTACAATACCTTTATCTGACCTTATATCCACAACTAATTTAAGGTATTCAGAATCTTAATACCTTAAATGACTCTCATAATAGCTTTAAAAGACTCTCTAAAAGGCACTCTAAATAGCTTGAAAAGTCTCTTAACCCAGCCCAACCCAACTCTCCTGTTCCCACCCTAATCAAACACACCCATTCTAGCAAATCAAGGTCTTTCAGAGCACTTGGGCATTCGTGCCAAGTGCATCAGATTAGGGTAGGAGCTAAACTCAATAGCAGGGTTGGGTACTCATGCTTTAACACTACCCCTGTTAATACACGGTGCTTACAATGGATACCACTTAACAGTGCAAGAGCACTATTAACCAAAACAGGGCTGGTCAGCTCAGTCAACTGAGGGGAGTTATGTCATAATATATTTTAAAAACACTTCCAAAACACAATGTGACTTTACTACTTAGGTAGCTTCTTTATAAATACCATAAGATGCAGGATTACACCAAATCACTGACCAGGAGTGTCCAGTTGTGGTCCAGGAGGGTCAAAGTCCTGCATAGTTTAATGTTTGAGCAGAGAAACCAACAAACTGCGCTGGACTGATGCCCTGCCGGCCCAGAGCTGGACATACCTGTTGTAGACTCTACAGTCCTTGACAGATATGAATAAGTTAACACCGTATTTGCATATGAAATAAAAACAAAACAAAAATGTGGTATGTGCATACATTTTGGCATCTTTTCTGAGATCTTGTCTTGACTTCAGTGGTTCTCCTTAATTTCCATTTCTTAATGACATTTTGGAAAATGAAAATTATAAGCAGGAAGTGCGAGAGTCAGATATCTTTAGTTTTAGATTCTTGCTCAGCTGCTTAGATGAGCTCATGGCTGTTTATGGCATTCTGGGAAGTTTTAAGGGTCGCATAATTTATGTAATAATTCTGCAACTGATGAGTCAAATAAGAGACCTTACAAAAAATAACACTAGAGGACTGAAAGCGTGTTCAAACTTCTGATAACGTTTAATTTATTTTTTCAATATATCAATGATAATATATATAGGTTTACACCATGCAGATAATGCACTGACCTTTTCCTTTAGAAAGTCATACAAGTCCACCTGCACTGTACAGGCTCATGTTTTTCCATGCTGTAACACACCTAATCTATTTCTAGAAGGACTTAGATCATCACTAGATAATGATATGACTTGTGCAGGGAAAATGAAACTGTACAATGCAGGTGGACTACAGGGCAGTAGGTGAGAAAACACTAATGTAAGTCAACCAGACATAAACCCTTAGAAGTCAATAAGACAGTTATCACCGGTGATGTCAAAAGCATGTTGTAATTTGATAGTTCTAGCTCACCGCTCACCCTGGAAATGTAAGTAGAATATGAGATATTCTATACTGAATTACGAGTTACTGTGTGTTTAAGTTTTCTCTTCCCACAAAACAAGACTTTACACTTTTGCCACTTGCTTTTGATTGTCATCTCTTGACATCAAAGCAAAGAGGACGAAAGCCAAGAATCTATAATACAGAACTGAATGCGAATGGACAATCTCATGAACTATGCATTTATTTGTGTAATTAATGATTATATTTGAACGTTGTAGGGACACAGTGATAAATTTGGTCTGTAAAGAGTTAAAGCAAAACTAAAAAAAGTTCTTCAGGCTGCTGGTCTGTACAGCTGATGAGGGAGGCAGAAAGAATCTTGGAACAGACGTGACCTGAGCAGCTCCCACTTCACCCACACCTAGGGTTTCATCACAAAATGAACGCTGACACATGGGGTCACTCATAGTGTGAGCGGGTGTGACTAATTAAGGGGGTCAAGAGAAGGATGAGGACTGTTCCATTAACAGCAAGTACACAGTGAGGCCGTCTCTCAAAAATTCACTTTGGAAGGAACGCAATATTTTATTAAAATACAGAAAACACTTTACTTATACATATATTAGATATCTAAATGCCTAGGGAATGTATGAGGCAGGATTAAGAAGTGCAAATAAAAATGCATTATCCTCCCATATGAAAAGAATGCATTCCTCACCTTTAAGATATGGAGGGTTGCCACTAACAACTCGGCGCAACTTAGCCAGCACCATCATTAGGGCTTAGATCAAGAATGCATTTCACTGATAAAACGGCCAGCCATCAGTGAAACAATCTAAAGCAAATGTAGTGCAATTACACACATGAAAATGTCACTCATGTCTATCAACCTTATAAAGTATAAAGTGCTTACTGCTCAGACATGTTATTCATACAATAAAAGCGGAAATGGTAAATTATCAGGGACGTCACTCAAAGCTGAACGTTATTCAACTGTCAATGTCCCAGCTCTCTGAATGCTTGTCTATCATAACTTCTGTGCCCTCAGTAATCATGCCAGACAGAGATGAATTGAAGAGATGGGAGAAGAGACTATGCCGGACAGGGTGGGGGAAAAGAATGCCCCAATAACAAAGAACGGTCGAACACTGACAAAAGAGCCTGCATCTCCATGGAGATGTGTTGTGAGCTCCATCGATTTGTGACATCTTCGTGAGGACACTGCTGCTGCTCTAACGGATAACATCCACCACTAAGAGGTGGATTCCCAAAGCTTACATGCAACAGCTTGAGAAACACATACTACAGATGTCAGAAGCCAGAGATTTAATTTCTAGTCAAAACAGCTACATCTTTCAGTCTTAGGAGAAAAAGCAAATAATATATAATAATAATATATATATATATTTCTTTGGTGTCCCCACCACCGCTTTAACCCTTCCACTTGCCATCTGGTACTCAATTATTTATATCTGTGCCCACAAAGCTCTCACTGACATTACATTCCCTTCAAACAGACCCTAGCATTCAAACAAGCAACTACCAACATACACCTCAGCTGCCTCACACATGTCTTTCTCATGTGTATCTAAAGGGTTAACGGTAATTCCATACAAACTCACCTAAGACATTTAGTTGTTGGAGAGTTGTTCAGAGTTGGGAATATGACATCACTATCACATCAAACCGCTTAATGATGAAATAAATCATAATACACATACAAAGGGTTACACATACAAAAATGACTGCCACATTTCTGTTGTAAAATTTGTAATTGGAATGAACCTGGATGGTGAGAAGCAGAAAGTGCAGCTGAACACTGGAGGAGTTTACAAGAAGCATGGATAAAAATTCCCACAGATTTCTCTGAAAAAAGTGAACGCAGGTCTAAGAAGCAAGGACACAATAAATACTGAAAAAAATATTGTCCTTGTGTAGTTTTATACAGTATATTCAGTATTTCTCCTGAATCGCTAAGGAACAAAGACGCTGAAAAAAATGAAAAAGAAAAAAAAAAAAGGATGTTACTTTTGCATAGTACTGTAATTCATTATATAATTATATATTACACTACATTTACATCAAATTTACATTAAATGTACATTTTGTATCTGGATGCACGATTCTGCATATTTTTGTTTGCTGAAATGTAAAGCGAGGCAAAAATATAAACAATAACTAAGATAAATTACACCTTGCTTTTGTGACCACTGGCACTAACTAATGTTTAGGGGTTCATTTTGAAGCAGGTAAAAACACACACATACACACACACACACACACACACACACACACACACACACACACACACACACACACACACACACACA
>JBBPCZ010000001.1:47551714-47568358 GCA_037974445.1 Brycinus macrolepidotus | reverse complement strand
GTTCACTTACTGTTTGTTTAAAATAGAATGTGCCATAAAAATGTGTTTTACCTAAAATAATGAATAATCGTGATTAACAATCGTGATTACAATATTGATAAAAATAATCGTGATTATCATTTTGGCCATAATCGTGCAGCCCTATTATGTTGTATATAAATATTATACGTACACACACACACACACACACACATATATATATATATATATATATATATATAATGTAATATATTTTATGTTGTTGACTGAAATTTTAGGATGTGTTAACTTATCTTCACTTAGAAAATCAACAAAACTAGTAAACTGACCAGGCTGTTTAAACTCACTATGTGCTCTCTGTGTATCTTGGAGGAATTTTTGAACTTTGAAGATTTCTTCCAGTCTTACAGTATGATTGATTGCAGAGTGTAGGAGATAAGTAACATCCTTTGAGTAATATATAAGCAGGAGTACTAAGACTGCACACCAGAACAGTTTCTCTTTTTATGGCTGGAGATGAGACATTATATGGGAAAAAACCAACAGTAGCATGCAAGTTCTAAATCAACTCAAACTGATCTTGATAAATCCAGGCCAGACGAAACCAAAAGCCAGGAGAAATCAGACTCACCTTGAGAACCACTGCCAACCATAGCATTAACCACCATCACTAACTCACGCAAGATACGTGGCGTGATTTAAATATCAGGTACAAAACATACATTTTCAGACACATATTCATAGATTCAACCTGGGGTGCAATCCATTTTTCATTGAAGAGAACTTAAATCTTGGTCCAGAACAGAAGGAGGACACGGACCCACTTGTCCTAAAGTGACACAGAAAAGATCTCTATTCAAATTTGCCTCTTTTCTCAGTTTGGCAGAGATTAAAAGCCTGTCGTAACTTTGGTGATTTACGTACACCCACTGTTTTGCAACTACAGCCGCATTCTTGCAACACACACCGGATGCCCTGCAGTGGAGTCAGCAAAATCTTCCGTATTACTGGTATGATCTGCAGCATACTAGAGCGAGGGGTTCATTTCACTCTGACTGGGCCTCTTCAGAATGCAGTAAGGCAGCAAGCCCAACTTTCAAACAGCAGGTCATTGCACCTTTACTAAACAGAATGATAGTCTCTCGTCTCTTTATTCCAAGCTAAACAAACCCATACATGATTAAATCTTTAAGAATAAAATGATTGTTGACTGATCTGACCTTGATTTCCAGGTAACTGCAACTTCTTGTCTCACTGTAATGCCAAAACACCGAATCATCACACTCCCACCGTCCGCCAAAGAAGAATTATTCAAATTTTTTCACCTGAATGCAAATCACATACTTAAGATATGACTAAACATATCTCATATAGTGCGTCACCAACTGCACTACTCAGCCAAATGTGTTACTATGGTCTTCTAAAAAGAAGAGGAAAATAATGCTGGAGTGGCCATTTTTCCATGATGCCATGTTGTCCAGTATACTTTAAAACAACACACATATGAGCTGGAGACAGCATGATACCACCTTTTCTATTCCGCTACTGAAACCTTATCAATGCTGATCTGATATTTTTAGGTTCAAAAACTCATAGGCTTTAAAATGAGCAGCTTTAAGTTAAGGCTTCACTCACAATGAACATCCGAAATCACGTTCAAACCACTCTAACACTCTAGTACCCAACAAGAAGACACACATCTAACACATGACATCACACAGTGGGTGCTATTTCAGTTCGTTTTTGTTAAAAGTGCAATCTATAAAGGCAGCTTTTAAATAAGCTGTTTTATCTGTGACCACAGATACACACACTGTCAGCATTTTTTATTCGCACTAAGCAAATCTAATCTTAGTTCATTCATTTGGAAATAGAAATTCTCTGCTTAAATCAGCAACATAACACGGACTTCATATCGATTCATCAATACGCATCAACACACACCAATGTGCCATTTAACAATATGCACTGATTTAGTGTCAGACCCCTACAGGAAACAGCATTCGGAACTGATGGAGCAGAATCTTTACCCATTTAATCAGCTTCCATCCCAACAACCTGATGCTATCCCCCAGCTATAGTCTTTCCAACCAATTTGACTCTTGTTTGTGAACTTCCACTCTGACATTTTATTTTGATCCTCAGGCCCAGCCCAACCTATAATTTGGCCGCCTAAACAGCAGCATAATTGTTTATCGGAGCGACAGGCTTAGCTGGTCTTTTCAGCGCTTCATCGTCTGTTGCATTAAAGATCCCCAAACCTCCAATTATCTGTCTTTTTTGCCCCCTTTTTTACTCCCCACACTCTAAATAAATGTGACGCTAATGTCAGAGGCATCTAAACTCAACTTTAGGCTCTGCCATTCTGCAAGAAGACTCTCTAAGTTCTTGATTACTCCCTTAATTACATTTCATAATGGAACCTTATCAGGAAAAACGAAAGGCTGTGGCACCACACGGACACATGCTTCACACTCTGCATCGGCCCTCTGTGTGCTGGTCACGTTTAACCATGCTAAGCTAGCAAAGCCCATAAAGCTGACCACACGAGAAGCCCACTGTGGCAACAGGTATGTTGCTTTTAAAAAGGGGTGGGTGGAGTCTGGCAAAGACAAAGCCTGCTGTTCGGGGCGAGAGTGCAGCAAGGCAAAAGACACCAATCTCTGAAGAGGGAACCTGCAATTACTTTATAGCTCTTAAGATTCCTGAGCCCTTAGTAAGTGTTTACTGTTGCAGGGCACGATCAGCCTGCAAATTACAACTACTGGCTCGGGCATCAAATGCTGTGCAGTCACGCACAGGGCAGGGTAGAGTCTGTTCCCCCTGCCCTGAACTCAATTGGACACGATAAGCTACGTCACACTGAGGCCGCTGTGATTCGATTCAGGAATCAGAATGCCAATCAAAAGGTTTACAGCCTAAAGAAAACATGCACTTGAACAAGACTCAAACAATTAGCTGTCACATCAGTGATGACGCAGCCCTGCTGGTGTGGTTTTCCTGGCACTGACAACCATTACGTTTGTAGTCTCATGATTCATGAAATCACTGGAAGTATGGCATAGTTCATCATACCATAAAATGTTGCATAAATGTGAATGACACAGTTTTTAAAGTTCAGTGTTTTTAAGACCTTTAAAAGACCTCAACATAATAATAATATGACCTATTAATGTAAAAAGTGTCTGAAAAATAAAAACAAAAAACAATGATATATATTTTGAGACTCCTTGTCTTGATCTGTCTTGACCTGTCATGACTAGATCTCTGTGCTTAACCCCTAGGCTTTTAGCAACGGTCTGTTTTGTCCACAGGGCTGCTGTTGGCTGTTTGGCAGACTATTCTGGCATCCTCTTGCAATTTAATTCGCAATAACCCGATTAATATTTCTGTCTCAAAATCTAATCCAAGTCCTTTAATATTGAGTATCAACCGATATCAGATCCACTCTAATATTTATGATTCTGGTAACACTCTGGTACATTAAATTTACATGCTGTCACGACTATATGATCACACAGTTACTTCAGCGAGACAACTTAGGTAAGCTTATGTTAATGTTCTCTTCTATGTTTTATTTTCAGTCTGTGCATAATGTGACATACTGGACTGATATTTTGTTTTTTAGTCAATTTCTTCAAAGTGATCACAGTGCGTGTAATAATTTTTAATTGATTCACTTGATGATTTGGCCTCAAGCTCCTTTATGTTCTGCAGTGAAGTCGACTTTTGATATTAGCACAGTGGCACACACCCTGGACTTTTTATTTATGCGAAATAACCAGTTTATAGCGTAGTGATCATATTTCATATTGCTCTGATGAGCAGTTGATGCACAGGTGCTGCTCCTTGGTCTTAGTTTCAAAGTGGCGAGAGTGTGTTTAATGTATGGTTTTGGTTGCATAACAGCCACGTGTCCACGTTTTATGCCCTGAAGTTTACGAAATACTGTTACTTTATACACAGTGGAAACACTGGAGCTGCAGATATTATATATTGCCAGTTTCCACTTTAATCATCATTTCAGCACTGCAGACATTTAGATCTCTTTGGTTTCTTCTGAAAAACGCATCTCACTGCTGCAGGTTGTGAATAACGTCTGTTTATTTTGCCTCTATCAAAGTAAACAGAGCGCAAAAAAAGAAAAAGCAGTGGAACAAGATTGGGTTTATTTCACAGGGAAACCCAATGCAGAGCCTTTTAGGCTTACAGAAAGAGCCTAATGATTTCTGCGAACTAAATAAATAGACAAAAAGGTGAATACAACATCTATTTTTTATTCATTTTCATTCAGTAGAATTGCATTCAAAACTTACTTCAGTAATATTCTTATTATTAATGCATTTTGGTTAGAATCAATCAGGTTAAATTTTTAAAACACCTAATGGAAAACTATTAAGTGAAGATTTTCTTTTCCTCTGTGGTATCTAGGTACATACAGCTTAATGAGGGTTCCCATCGGTTAGGACTTCACAAACTGGATTAATGTTTTTTTCCTTGTTTTTGCGTATGTTTTGATATTTATGGACCAGACTGAAGGCCAAATTTCTGATAGCCATGGTTCACTGCTTATTTTGAGTAAGCTGATGAAGTAAATTAAACCCAAATGTGACGTCATTACATAAAGGCAAGGAAGTCCTTTTCTGGGGAAAAGTGAACATAAACACACCAGTGCTGACTCTTTGGCTAAATATAAAGCTTACTTTTGACACATATAGACATTAGATGAGAGCAGATAGGGCATAAAGCATCACCAGCTGCAGTTCCTGACTGTCGGCCATCTAATTATATCCTTAATAGTGACCTAATGAAGGGGGTTGGAGTCACAGCCAATGATGTCATGATCATGGTCCTCTAAACAACACTCCTGTCAGATCCAGTTGCCCGTGTTTGCACAGCTTTGGAGGAGGGTGTGTGCACATGCATGACTGTTTGTTTAAACGTGTGCACTATGAGGGCCGCTGAGATTATGAGCATTCTTGAAGAACGCCACAGCAGAGCGTAGCTAATCTTTCATCAAATGACTCGGCAACCAGTGTTGGGCCAACAGTCCTCCAAAAGTGTTACAGGAATGCTCTGGGAATTTTGTGCCCCAACTGCAGAAAGGATACTCCAAAAGAAAACTAGCATTGTATTGGAAATGGCACTACACTTACTATTTTCTTAATTCGAGAATCAGGAGCACCATGTAGCGCACTCTTATCTTATTCTATACTTCTTTACTTGCACTGTTTTGTTTGTTGCACAATGTCTTATGAACCTGAGCGTCGTCATTTCGTCTCTCTGTATACTTGTATATGGTTGAGATGACAAAGTTCACTTTGACTTTGACTTGACTTTGACAGAGGGGTTTAACAACATGCATGCTCACACAGACAGGACTTTTAAGAGTGTTGGAAAAGCATCATAATTTGAAAATCTGTTCACAGAAGAAGCCTAAAACACATTCCCTTAGCACACAGCCATCAAAATCTCACCAGCTGTAAGAATGTTGTTTGGTGTTCTCTAAATTGGTGGCCATGAGGCATGAGGCATACAAGAGAAGTCACAGAGTTCAAAATTTGACTTCAAACTTCACAAACTTCTCATAATCGAGATCCATTCAGACTCATTGCTTGGATCTGACCTAAGACAGCATGCTTTTAGTCACGATGACAACAAAGCAGACTCTAAAAATAGAGCACTACGTAGTGAACAGGGTGTAGTTTTAGGCAAAACAAATGGAAAGAGAAGAGGGACGTGTCCTGGTGAGGTCTAGAGCTGCAACAAATATTTAATATTTGATAAATTCAATCATTAAAATACCTAAAAAAAACAAAGGCATTAGAATGACCAACATGTTTTCCATATTTATGAATTCCTCTTGGGGAAATAAAAGTTTGTTCATGAAACGATATGCCAGCTTATCAACAGCAGAACGCAACTGTCAGCTCTGCATTCCAGACTCCTCAGAGACTGCAATTAAGTACAGGTTGCGAAACTCTTCTCAAGTTTTCTACTGATTTGAATTGCTAGTTGGGGTACTATAAGTAGCATTTGTTATCATAACATCTATCTGTACAGAGCAGTGGGAAATCTCTTGAGTCTGCACACCTTGATATGAGTTTAGCATGTGGTCCAGTATAAAATGGTTTTGAGTGGCTTAAGTATTTTGAGGTGACCAAAAAGTTCTTATTTTTAAGGTGATTGTTAAAAAGCTCTCCTGCACTGCTCATGGCTGTTCAGGCTTGCCAGATCGGGCAGGACCCCTGGTTTGCATTTAAAATTTGCTATGAGAATAATTATTGACATTACCTTGCAGTATTAAGTATCCATCAGTAACACTTTTGGAAACTTCTCGGCATTCTCAGATTTCGCACGAGAAGATTTAATTTGGTGCAAATAAGTGGTGGGAAATTTGAAAACATAATCAGTAGAGCACAGTTGTGCCAACATACATAAACCATTCAAAACCACATAAAAGCATGAAGGTTAATAAGCTAGGGATATGTTTGGGATGAAGCAAGAAAGAAAGTTGACGCTGCTTCACACAACTGCCAGTGTAAGAGAAATCCACCATGCAGAAAAAAAGAAAAAAAAACCAAAACAAATAAACAAGTGCCGCAAACCTCATGACTGCAGACAGGAAGCTGAACGGCGTTTGCGCACAGCCGTTTAAGTGGCTTTGTGTCACTCTCTTTTTTCCTAATCTGAGCTTTGCTGGATTGGGAGATCCAGTGCGAGGTGTTTTCTTTTTTTTGGCTCCCTAGAGGAGATGTCAAGTGCTAAGATTGATAAGGCTCTGAAGCGGAGAGGAATCTTTCCTCAGCCCATCACTGACAGAGTGTGAGCTCTGCCTGTTTAACATGATCTTTAGGGAGAGAGAACGTTCAAAGGACGGAGAGAGAGAGAGAGAGAGAAAGAGAGAGAGAGAGAAACGTGATAGACTACGCGCCAAAGCGGTTACGTTTGCTGTTAAGTCCGTGTTTGTTTACTTTAACGCCATGTCACTCAAATCCATCAACAGCAGTCCCAAGACATTATCGTTCAACTTAATACACCGTCATCTAAAAGCACCAAGCCTATACTTTATCACACTAATGCCATACAACAGGTCCCCCTGAAGACTCAGAGGGAAGAAAAAGAACAGTTTTACACACACAATTACACAACCTTTTCAAAAGACTGGGGCTAAAGCTGACATATGTTGCTATTTGTCATAAAAAATATGGATATAAACAGCAAAACACAGGAAGTATAGAGACAAAGCACCAATGTGCTAAAGAAAATATAAGTACACGGTGACTATTAGGGGTGGGTGACAAATTTATGCTGAATGAAACTAAACAAAGCCCAGAGAACTCATTTCCGATAGCTTTCATTAGTTTTAGTATCAAAAACAATGCTCTTTAATGGGCCAAAGTGGCATTTTAAATGCATTATGAAAAATCAGTTGCCTATTTAAATAGCATGAATAAATAATACAGCAATTACTACGCTGAAAGCAAGAGGCAACTTGCTCGTACTACATTATGCATTGTGCTAAATAACCAGTTGCCTCTTATTTTCAGCTATATCACTTTTTGGTATTGAGGTTGCATTCAAATATAGTCAAGGCAAGTCAAGTCGGTTTTTATTGTCATTTCAACCAGACACACACAGTATACAGTGAAATGAGATATCGTGCCTCCAGGACCATGGTGCAACACAGAGCAGAACAGAACAGAGCAACATCACAAGTGCAGACAGGACACAAGTTCTCAAGAAACACAAGCGCAACAATACAATTAGACAAGACAAGACAACATACAGTGCAAATTAACAATAAAATAACAAATATAGTATCACTGAACCTAATTGCTTCATGTTTTTCTTATAATATATATATGCATTTCATTAGCTAGGTTGAAGCAATACATGCAAATAAAAGTAAGTGGAAAACACATTTACTAGGATGCATCATGAGTCTTATGAAAACAACAAAAGTTCTAACTTCTGGCTGGTGCTATAACACCGTTAGAGGGCATGTTTGAGTATTTGAGCTCACACTATGTCTGTTTGTCTGAAGCCACTAAATATTGACCGCCAGGATGTGAGTCAGCTAATCTGCCAATTTGACCACTTCAGGTTAGTATTAGGTTGGTACTTAGGTTAGTACTAGTTTCACGAAATATATCAAAAAAGGCCAATAAATTGTTAACTGTAATTGTTTATGACAAAAAAATCATCAAGAAAATGAGAATGGTCCACCACCCCAACAACATCTGGGCTGCAGAAGCTCTATGGTCATCCTCTTCCAAAGATGGAGTGAGTAGAGAGAGAGCTGATAAACTGTGCAGACAGGTTACAGGTTACAGTCTGCAGTAGTTTATTCACAAAGTTTACTTATATGTTATGTACCTGATAAAAATAGAGAATAAGTGAAGGTATGGGACGTGTCTAACAAACTAATAACTACAAAGGAATTCAACCATAGGTAGAAGGACCTCATTTAAGAGCAAGGCAAATGCTACAGGAACATTTATGAGGGATGTTACCTGAATCTTCGATCTTAATTATAAACACCTACAGATGTAACACTACAGGATCACATAACACAAACACTGGTGAATACGTTGAGGGCGCTGTCAAAGGTGAATTGAATGAAAACATTAAGTCTTTAGTTTGCTTCATGCACGAGACATGGCGGGTCAGACACAGGATTCTATGAGAGCATGTAAAATGCATGCAGCAAAATGTCTGGGAGCAATGTACCTCTCGAGCCTGCGTTCGTGCAGGAAAAAGGAAAAGAAAGCTGCGTTAACTGCTAGAGGGGCTTCTGTTTTTGCTCTTCATCCGCAAAGTCATTAGCATAAAGACTGAATACATAATAAGTGGACACTTAGGATTTAAGAATATCAGGGCTAAAAATAGAGCTGTGTTTTCCTAAACTCTGCCTTCAATGTCGGGGGCAGGAGAAAGCAGTTTGGCCCATGCAAATTTTTTGGACTTGTAAGACAATTTATAGGAATAGTTTTCGTAAAAAGTCAAATTCAGACGTTTCCACTTCCCCACTGATGTAATCAGTCAGTCAGGACATGTTAAGCATCTAAATTGTGCTTCTTTAGTTCAGCACAGGAGTGCTGCAGCCATGTCACCATCAAACACAAGAAGTCATTAGTCACACAAATTGTTTATGTAAAAACACCTGAACAAAACTTCCCTCAAACCACCAAACCACATCCACCTCATCATTAGGGTGACACAGACTTTTGGATGTGGTCAGTATGGCTTACTGTGAGCTGTAAAAAATGAACAAAACTTCACCACTACAGGCAGCACCATCAGACAACACCAGTGCTGGTCTTCATAAAGCAAGTGTAAGGAGGACTGATCTTCCTCCGCAAATATCTCTCAGTATTTATGATATCTCTCAGTATTTATGATGCTCACTGAGGCGGATTTTACGAAAAGTCCCTTTCGCTATGAAAGCGATGCTACGCTGAAGAAACACAAGCAAGGTTGGTGAGACGAAACTAACCTAAACCAAAACCCCAGCGATGCCACCACACCTTGCAAATGAGACAAACTAAACCACTATTAGGTTGAAGAAACGCTGACGTGGCCGACAAAACGAAAAGAAAGTAAACCAGAACTTCAGTGCCTCTTTCCTAGCCAACAGAACACAATGCCACTGAATACCATATACCATGGTGCAATGTCAGAAAATTACAAAAATATGAGTATCAACCAATATGGGTGTCACTCATTAACCTTATAATTGGTAATAGGAAACTTGAAAATTGATTTCCTATCAAATTACTCTTTTAAAGGAATAGTGTTCCAATAAAATTAAATGTATACATTTTTTCTATTACCTCAAATAGCCATGAATTACCTGATGTACCTGCATGTTTGGTGACTGTAGTTTGCTCTTTTAGCTTTGATCTACTTGGCTAATGTAGCTATCAAGCAATGGAAGATGATACATGACAAAAGTACGGACAAAATTCACTATGGCTTTTAGCCATGTAACATACTAAAGTCCACTTATATAGATAACAGTATGTCATACAGTGTCTGAAACCACCACAAGCTACTACTGATCTACTACATCTGTTGCAAAGAGGAAGATGTATACATTTGATTTTTTGATGAACTGTTCCTTCAAGATGCTAAATGAAGACTGAACTGGATATGAAAGAATCCCTTAACCTGCATATAATATGGGAAGATTCTGGATTAAAGCAGAGAAGACTCTTGTTAAGCTGCGCCAAGGACACACTTATTAACGTCATCTGGTGCCCATACCTAGATATATTTATGGTCTAATTCCATATTAGGGCTAATTCTTAACGCTGCAGGGAGACTCTTAGCATCTCCAGCACTGGCATTAAACCATTTCTTAAACCTCAACCCCTCAATCCCTCTTTTAATAGCCTCTCCTCCCCCCTTTCTCATACTCTCTCTCCTTTTCTCTCTAGTGGGCACATCAATGCTCATTCTAGTCTAAAATCAAATCGTCCCGTTGGCTGCCTGAAAAGAAGCCAAAGACACTGTTTATTAACTCCTACTCTGCAGAACTGAAGAAATGTGATTGTCTACATTACCCATTTGCCATGCTTTTACAGAAAAGTACATTTTTTCCTGCCTTTACACGATTTACTTTGAAACTGCAATCAAGACTTTAATTTGCACAGACAGGCTCAAAATTAATTGTAGCATAAAAGATGCTTTATGGTAGGGTAACTGCAACCTCTGTCACAATCTTTTGCTTACCGTCAGAACAAGAGTTGGGGGGGGGCACTGAACTACAAACATCCTTTAAACATGTCTTAAATCAACTCTTGATAAAAGGGACACAATAAAAGGAGTGGAAATGGATAAGAAATAGGAAGAAATAAAGGAAGCAACAAACAGCTGAGGATAGGCCTCTGCATAAATCAGGCTACGGAAGAGACGCTAAAGCAGAGCCCTGGAGGGCCACTTCACCCTAGAACCCCTCTGCTGACTCCCGCCCATGAAGTTTAAATGCATTTAAATCAAGGGGAAAAATAATTTGGAAAATAATTAGAGTAATACTAATTAGGCATTTGTGCTGTAGCCCGTTATTTAAGTTGAAAGGGCAGGAGGAAGGAAGGCCAGGGCTTGCCGAGGGTTAGGAGGCTGCTTCAGGGCAGGACATTACTGTTGTCTGGGTACAGGCTTGCCACTACAAAATCTGTTTGATTACTTGAACTCCAAAATAGAGGACAAAAAGCACTTTAAATAAGAACTATAATGGAATAAAACATTTAAAGACAGATCTGCCTTTTCTTTTGCCTGTGTAAATGTATTTCCCTGTTTCATAATTTGTGTACCTTTTTGCTCCCACTCTCTTACAACAGCCCACAATAGATGATCTAGACCTATAACAACTTGCTAACAAATTATCTGGAGAACTGCAGACGATACTCTGAGTTTAGATTAGGGCTAGGATTAGGACCTATGTTAATGTCAGGCTCATGGCCATTGTTAGATTTAAGGAAAATAAAAAATGAACAGATACTTAGTTGAACAGGTTAAAAACAAGATGCATGAAGCATCTACAGTGAGCTATTAACTTTTTTGTACCTGAAGGAGCTGGTGAATGTGGTGGTATGAACATAGCAAAAAAAAGGTACTCTCAGTAGGATTTATAACTAAATTAGACCTGTACATACTGGCTAGAGAGGAAGGATGTAAATTGCTAGGAAAGTAGATACTATCCTTTATGCTGAACAGTTGGTGTTAGGTATCTTCTAATCCTTCATCAATGGTTAGTCTCTGGCCAGACGAGACTGTTGCTGGGTATATCAGAAGAACTATCAATAACTTTACATCTGCAAGGTAAAGTAAGTGGTTGGATGTGTCTACCAGAGTAGACACTAAGTGGACACAGTGTTTATGAATTCCAGAAGCACTGTACATTCTGTCCAACACACACACACACACACACACACACACAAACACACACAAACACACACAAACACACACAAACACACACACCACTACCATGTCAGTATCACAGTTGCACTGAAAATGATCCACCATCCAAATAAAACCTACTCACAGGTGGTCCTCTGGAGGGCCTGAAAATTGAAGAACAGGGTAAAGGGGCCAAACAAATGATGCAGAGAAACCGATGGGCTACAGTATGCAACCATAAATAACAAAGTACACCTATATGATAAGTGGAGCCGATAAAGTGGACTGCAAGTGTAGATACAAAGTGGGTGGACAATGGACCTGATAAAGTGGCTCATCAGTGTATAACCAGTGCAAAAATAACCTGCTTTGAATGTATTGTTTTTGAAAGCACATTTACAAGAAAACACATTTACATATATCTGCCTATCTATCCTACAGCAATTTAGCCTCATCCATTCACACTGAAGTTATAAGGAATGTTTTAGCCCAGGTTGCTTTTTAAATTATTATTATGAAGTTGATAAGTAAGCCATATAGGTATGAGAGTGAGGAACTGAAATCTGAACCCACTGACCCCCTTAGAGTGTAACGGGTAAAGCCAGTTTGTAGTAGTGAAGGTTGCATGTTCACCTGCCGTACAGCAGGCTTGACTTGTCTGAAGCGATCAGTAGCAGTGGTAGTCTCCCTGGGGGCAGGCGATGCGATCGTCCTGCTTGCCCTTTGAGCCGGGACACAGGCCCGTGCTAGCGGCTCATGATGCTCCACTGGAGTGAGAGCAATTAAGCTGGTCACGAGCACAGCGACTCCGTTCAGCTTCCTGATCTCTACACAGCCACAAGAGATGACATTTAGATGCAAGTGGTAGTTCCACATTACACTGAACCATAAGAGCATGGAACAGCCTTTTGAGAAGACGACTACCTGATAGGCCCGCGTGTGCACTGTACCGCATGTTTTCATGCTGGGTAATGTTTGGGGTCTCAACATTCGGACAGTAGGAGAGAAAATGATTTGCACTCTTCCAGATAATTTCACCAAAATCACTTATTCTACTAGAATGTAGACCCGACTCATGATTTTATGCTCCAGTTTGTCACTGGCTTGACAAGCTTTGAAGGTTTACTGAAGGAGCTGCTCTAGAAATTCTCATGGTAAAATGAATGTTAATTAGGGGTGTGAAATATTGTGATATCTCAATACAAAAAATGTGCATCATGGAGAATAAGCATTCTATTAATTACGACATTTGATGTATCTGCATTGTTTTAAATTCTAAACCAGTACTATTCCTATAACCCAGTCTACCACATTCATGTCATACATCACCCCTCATCTTGCTCTAGTCTATTTGTACATCATTGCAGAAGTGAATACAGTTCTAAATAGTCTAAATATTGTGAGAATACTGAACTGTTTTTAGTATGACTTTATTTCAGTCTGACCTAGCTCTAGACTTTTAGGTGTACTTCAGTAACTTCTATTTTACATTACATGCTTGACATCTATTTACAAGATCTGAAAATTGCAAAAGGCATCTGCAATTTCAGAATATTTCGAATTTGAAATACATTACTACACAAAGCACACCACTGGTCAAAAGCCTAGTCCCAACAACATATCACGAAAAAAGAAAACCTTTCATAGAATTAGAGTGTATTATTTATCATTTCATTGTCTGGTTGTATCCTATAGGGGTGTTAATGTAATGTGAATTTTCATAAAGTGCATTTTCAAAATTTATGGACTAAAGACCTAGCTCCAGAGCTAGTCCTAATCATGTTTACAATATATTTTAATACATTATTTATCATTTAATAGCGTATGGCTGTTCCCAAAAAGCTTTAAACATGAACTACTGAGCAAAACAACTAAAAGACTTTTGATGACAAAGAGGTATTACACCGGTATTATTGACTAAAAATAACATCACAAGTGATTCCAAACTTTTGAATGGTAGTGTATATTAGGGTAAAAATGTCTGGAGGGCAAGAGCTGTGATAGCACACTGAGCAGGGGCACCTTGCAAAACGCACTGAAAGAAGTGGGAAGACATCAAGCCTGGAGGTTCCTTCGTCCTCCCAGAAAAAGGAAGTGCTGATGCCTGATATCATCACTACTAGAGCTACACACTATTGTCATCCTGCCTTCCCCTCTGCTCCCTCGCTCTGCCTCTTGACTAGGGCAGGCTGGCCTCTTCTGACAGGCAGGCCGCACCCCGGGGCCCAGGAGCGGATTTGGGAAGGTAAACATGTCCAGCCCAGTGAGCTAAAACCAGCGAGACGACGCACTGCAGGCAATGATCGCAGTGCACCACACCACTCCCTCCAAGCCTGATCACGACCTCGCTCTGCTAATGCACAGGCTAAAGGACGTGCACAAACACACTCTCACACACACACACAAAAGCAGACCTGGGTACTCAAATCAAAACCAAAAGGACTAACTGCATACTCATCATAACAGAAGTCAATAGTTAGTAGGCTTTCAGTTTCAGCTGTAAAAAGCCTGAAACTGGAAGGGACCTCCACAGTGATTCACTCAGGCCCTGGGCGGCACAGAGGTCTAATATTTAACCTTCTGACTCCCATCACCTGTTTAGGGAAAGGCCCAGCAAAATGTGTCACGCTCTACTATGGCTGACTCATTTTGGGAGAGGAGTAGAGGTGGCGTTCATTTCCTGTTTCCTCGTGCACTTAGATGGTACATTATCTTATTTATTGGTACTAGAACAAAACTGCGGCGTCTATTCCCTGCTCCCTTTGTGCTAAACCCACTGGCTTTGGCTTTGACTCTGCTGAGTTAAAAGCCTGAGATTATTAGCAATTAGGGCTTTATTCATGATTGTACAATTTGAAGACTACTGAGGCAGCAATATTCAAAATTAACTAATTAGCACACACAGTGTAGACTGAAAAATGGTGGGTCAGACATCAAAATTAATTTTCCAATTCATTTCTTCAACATTTTCCAGGCCTTGCTCACAGCCACATACCCCACTGCTCAGGGCCACTTACTAAAGAGTTCCTGGCACTCGCTTACTGAGGCCTGAATGATCTTTGTTAAGCAACTCAAGCTCCCGAGTGGTTAATCAGGATTTTAGTCATTTACTGACTTTATAATCGTTGCTTTTTGTGAAATCTAAACTAGTGTTTTTAGAGGCTTTAATATAAAATCTGACATTCTAGAGAAGATAACATAAAATGAGTTTTAGCTGATAGTCCTGGAGGTACAGAATACTAGCCACCAGAAGATAAGTTCATATATCTGCAATGTTCATAGCCCTAAAGATTATTTCACATTACATATGTATTGTTCACGGATCAAAATAATTCTCAAAAATTGATTACTATCAATGGAAATGATTTTTGAATTTTGTTTTTGAACCAGGTCACCCCTTCATTTTTCATGTTTAATTAATTTTTCTGCTTTTTCATTTTTTCCCTCACTTTATACCATTTTCATTTAAAGTCCCAATATTAACATGGAAAAAAAAACCCAACAAGACACGACATAAGAGTTTGGATGAAGGACATGCCCAGCAACAGAGTAAACTGGCCCAGTAAAAGAAAAGAACCGCATTTTAATTTACGGCTGTGATTCAAAACCCAATCTAAAAGATAAAACATGATGAAGACCACAGGCACTCCAGTCAGAAAGGATAAATCTTTGGCAACAGAAATGAGAAGGCTGTGTCTGAAGCACTTGCAAAGCTGCATCCTCTGGGAGACGTAGGCGGGAAAACAGTATTTCTCACACATCTTAATCTGTTATGACTCTTGTGTGGTCTGTCCATGCCACATGGCTCACTTTAACATGATGAGCTACATAGACGTGGATGTGTGACAGTGAGATGATGGAAGGTATCATCCAAATGAATAAAAAAGGGAAAAGAAAAAAAAAGTCACTTGATGAGACTAAAGAACTGCTTGAGTGCACCGGCTTGGGTGCTTGAGTGCAGCAGCATAACACATACGACCAAGAACCCCCAGTTTATGGCAGCTCATTAGTAATCAGTGCAGCAGTGGTAACTAAGCATCCATTATGATGATTTGACTAGGAAAAAAGCTCTTTTTTTGACACCCAAGGCCTCTCTGTGCAGTTTTAACTCTGAAGGGAGTATAGGATAGTCACCTTGAACTAACTGACAGGCTTCACTTAAAAACCTGAAACATCTGAGGTTTGGCTGAGAGCTTCTCTGTCTTATGAGAGATGTGAAAAGAGCCAGAATGGAATGACAACCTGTTTCATACAGCACGAAGAACCCAAGGAGCACTCCACCTTTTTTGAACCTAATCTCCATTTGCCACATCTGCAGCTTGTGATCAATAATTCAAAATAATTTAAAAAAAAAACCATACCAATACACACCTTAAAAAATGCACTCATTAATACACATCTCAGAAAACCAACGAACTCTAAACATACTTAAGCAAACCGGCAGTTGCTTCAGAACACTTTAGATGCTTAGTTTAGATTTCTATTATACTCCAATGAATGTCAAGCTGACTCTGTTGAAACGGACTGTTAACTCCAACTCACTGGTTTAGTCATGGAAGTACTGCTAGGGGGCAGTTGGCCCTATACATATATATACACATATATATTAGGGCTGCACGATATTAGGAAAACATGCGATATGCGATAAAGTTGTTGAGTGTTGTGATGGCGATATCACATGTGTTAAGTAAGTAAAAACTTAGCCTTTATAGTGTTAATGTTTTTCTGGTTTGGATTTGCTGGTAACATAGACTCCAGACG
>JBBPCZ010000001.1:47539917-47551614 GCA_037974445.1 Brycinus macrolepidotus | reverse complement strand
CACCATTTATCGCAGTTCAGTCAGTCTTTCGCGATATGTATATCGCGCAGGTTGATATCGCGATGACGATAAATTTACGATATATTGTGCAGCCCTAATATATATATATATATATATCATTTAGGCTGAGCTTGTTGATGGAACTGTAAAACCCACACTAACGAAAATCAACATTAAATGTTTCTCTTTTTGACTATATGGAATTCTCAGTCATGAATATATGGATACAAGCAGAAATGTTACTGAGTTTTTGCTGCTTGATTATCATATGAATGAAGTCATATGAATTTTGATTCAGTTGATTACTGTGTTACATTTGTGTGCATTTTAACTGATTACGTCAAGGCTGGTAGAGACCCTTCCAGTACAGGATGTCAATTTTAAGGGAAAATGTATCCAGAAACATGCTCTTGTAAGCAACTGGACTCAAACATCCTGCTCCAGTTGTGACCTCCCTGCAACTGCCACACAGCTGGACTGAGAAAGTCCACTGCGTGTGTGTGTGTGTGTGTGTTGTGCTGAGGGACAGCATGTTAAGATAGTGATGTTAATGATGGCTGCTGTTTTCCGTATGTTTACCATCATTTCAGCTCTCTTGGGGAGGACAAATAGAACCAAGACTGGAAAAGGCCATAGAGCAAGGGTCTCCTGAGGCCGTACAAGCTCTCTCTCTCTCTCTCTCTCACTCACACACACACCCACCCACACACACACCCACCCACCCACCCACACCCACACCCACACCCACACACACACACACACACACACACACATACAGAGATCAAGAAAGAGTGTAATAGAGGAAAAAAAGGAAGAGGGAGAGAGAATGAGCCACAGGGTGACTGTGTGGACGAGAAAGAAATGGGTAGACAGTGTGTCTGTGTGTGTGTGTGTGTTTTTGAGAGAGAGAGAGAGGGAGAGAGGGGGGGAGGGAGAGAGACATAGAGATCGATACAGAGAGAGACAGAGATAGAGAGAGAGAGAGAGCGCCTGCAGAAAGAGTGCAGCTCAGAGCTGATAGGGAGTGACGGGCTGCTGATTAGTCAACTCACAGCCCCAACAACCACCGTCTGCGTGCGCGCACACACACACACTGAAATGCACGCACACACACATACATGTGCAAACATATGAACAAACACACATACAGACATACTAGACACAATCTATCTGTGTGCACACAAAACTGGTGAACTCACGTCTAGCTTAGATAATACAAATTCAAACACAAGACCACCATATTCCTTTATCTTTACATTGTACCCACAACGCCAAAATGTCTCTGTTAACCTTAGGCTTGTATGCATTTATTTATATAAGTGTTAGGGGCTGTATAGAGTAATTAACAAATCAACTGTGACATGGGTAGAAGTCGACTACCCACATAAGTACAGTGGCTAAAAACAAGCAGGAGCAACGTCCAGAAACTCATTTATTTGTGTTGGAATATAACATAGCATGAAGCCATTTACCAGTCAAAGAAGCAATTTCCTTCAGGATCCATAACGTTTTCTGATTCTGATTTTAGAACAGGTTCAGACAGACACAGTCATTTGACTGATATGAAAAATGACCAATTACAAAACACATGTAACAGTCAGCAAATGCACAACCACCAACAACTTCAAACTCAATTTAGGAACAGCTTCTAAAAACCGGATAGCATTAATCTTTATTGGTTCAGTGACTAGGCCTAAAGCTCTGAGAGGCTCACTGAGGTACAGAGAGGCCAACTGCTTGATACAAGCACTGAAATGAATAAATTATTGTTTTCCATTGTTCAAGCACGGATATCCAGATCCAGGTTAAATTCAATGAGAGAAGGGAGATTCTGGCATATGCACTTCTATGGACAGCTTGGCTGTTGCTAACATTCCCTGAAACAGTAAAAATCTCTCCTGCAGTTCACATCTATATTTCAGAAAGATCCCTTTACCAAGCAACTACCATGATACTTTTCTCTGGCTTCTAGAACAAAAGGTTTTTTTCTTGATAGTAACTAGCCGACTACTTTTTACACGACAAATAAACTTAAATCAAATTAAGATGGTGCAACCCCTAATGTGTCTGTGTGCTTACACAGTGTCTTTGTATATTTGTACCTTTCTGTGTGTGTGTGTGTGTGTTTTATATTTATTTATCGTGTGTGTGTTATATTTATTTATTGTGTGTGTGTATCTTTTATGTCTTACAGCTGCCCTACCTTGAGCAGATAGATGGGAATGTTGCTGAAGTCTACAGGGAGTTTGAGCAGGAAGCGAGCAGAGAACTCTCCTGTCTGCAAAAAAAACAGGCTTGAAGTTAACCAACACAAAAACACACACACAGACACACACAAGCTGAAGGTTATAATAAGACTGCAGTAGCTGAGGAATAAAGCGATAGTAGTCCTAAAGTGAATATTCAGTAAGATTTTGATGAACAGATCAGTGGAGTGCTTACACTTTTACCAGTTTCACACTATCACATTTTGAAACAAAAAATGGGAGGTAGTTTTATTTATTTACAGCGAAAATTCTGCTGAAATCTGAATGCATATTTAAAGATCACAGGACATTACTTTGCAGCTTTACAAAAGCATATTACCGTTTGTTGTTGACAGTCATATTACATGCATTCTGAGTTGCATCATCAACATCATATAAGAACTTCTTCAGCATTTCCTAATCTTTGTCTGTTATCCCACAAACCACAGCTATATTTGCCACATCCCTTCAGAGGTAGAACCCCATGAAGCAACACATACACCCACATACACACCCACGGCACTGTTCCCAAATTCGCTTGTGTTGAGAAATGACTTGAAGGACAGCAGTAGGACATTGTGCTCCTGGTGGGTGGGTGGCTAGTATTCGAAGCAGTTGTGCAATTTTCTTGTTTCTTCAAGTGGTCTGCTGGGATTATGTTCCAAGGTGGCCGTTCACAAGGTTTATATGGCAAGACTGAGACACTAACACTATTAAACATGCTTTACAGGGGCCTGGGCTCAAGTGGCATCTTTGAGGAATGGACATACAGGATTCAGCAGTGCTGTCAGCTGGCACTAGTCAAACATTTTGGTGAACTTGATGGAAACATGGCTGTTGCATAAGTGGAAACATGGCTACTGGATTATTTAATGCAAACATTTATCAATATTTTCCATTTCAATTCTAAAGAACCCATTTTCCAAATAATAAATCAACAACAACTTCTTAAATATGAGGTGTTGGATTAACTAGTTTGATCTAGAACTAGAAATCTACCGTAGAAGTTGTGAGTTGCCTTGGTTTGACTCTTCTGTCCAGTTTATCTCACACAAGCTGTACAAGACAGAGCTTGAAATTAGGATAAATCATTAGTTTGAGTCCTTAGCATTTGTTCTTTATCAGTCACTGCCTACAGAACTGTTACTGGAGATGGAAAGGCATGACTGAAGTATGCAACAATATTAATACAGGTTGGAGATTTTCAATTCCACTCAGTTTAATTCAGTTTTATTTATATAGCACTTTTAATGAGGCTGTCACAAAGCAGCTTTACAGAATCCGGGTCCGAGCTCCTAGAGAGGGAGCCAAAGAGGACAGAGGCAAGAAAAACTCCCTCAAGCTCGAGGGAGAAACCTCCAGGGGAACCATCCTCCTCTGGTTGACCCAGAGAGTGAAGGAGAATAAAAGATAAAGCTAACAATGAGGCCTTCATGTACAGACGTAATTACTGCTGAAGAGTTGGTAGTCTTTTGCTAACATAGTAGGTACAGTTGAGAGTCAACAGTAGTAGTTTGAGAGTCTCCAGTCCACTGCAAAAGGAAAAACAATCTCCGCTGGAGCTTTGAGCAGCAATTGCCATTGGATGGGAGAGTAGTGAATGTGGGCAGTCCAAAGCAGCCAAACCAGTCTAGGACACTTGGGAAAAGGAACCCCAGCAGTGGCCGATCCAGGACGGGATGATGACCTAGAGCCCCAATGGTGGTCAGCCAGGTTTGATGGATGGTAGGAAGATGTAGAAGGTAGGCCAAAGAATTTGGGAAACATCACCAAACCAGTTCTGTGAAAGCAAACTGACTCTCTCCCTTCGAAATTCAGCTTTCAACTGATCCATGAAACGTGAATCTTTAAAAGCTTTAAAAGCTTTAAAAGTTTCTGTGTTTTTTCAGTGGTTTCTTGGGAAACAGTTATTTCCAGCTAAAACAGCTTCAACTAATCATCTCTGAACAGCTGATGTCATAAAATTTCTGCTACTAGTGACATTCACTTGATGAAGTCGTATGACGCAAAACGATTACTGGCAAAAAGTTAGGCAACATGTTAGAAACTTTAAGAACATCAAACACATAATTTCACACTAAAATCAATGTTCCATCTGAGATCCATCTCTAATGGCCTTCTTAGCATACTAATCAGCCAGTACATCAGTACACATGTTTATCTCCCTTGAAAAGCACAGTAAGAGTTGTCATGTCTGATGCTTGCTCAGTGCATTTACCCAGCTGTTCTTGCGGCCAGCGTATATCTCCATGCTGCGGCCATAGTTGGGGTCCTCTAGCAGGCTATCATACTCAAAGAGCAGGCGTGAGCTGTCCCTTAGCCGCTGACACTGGTACTGATGGTACTGCTGAAGGAGCTCCTTTACCAGCTGCAGGAGGCACTCAGGGTCTCCAGTATCCCAGGCCACAAGGTGCTAAACACCAACAAACAAACAGACAGTTAGACAGTTTCTGCATACCTCAATAGAACACAATCTCTGTAAATAAGTGGACAAGTTTTTCACAGTACTGTTAATTCAATAAAACAGAGTTCACTGCAAACACTGCTTTTGAGTGCTTATAGCTTTAGAGATAGTTCATAACCACTCACGTGTTTAACAATGACGTGTTTACTTCTTTTCACTTAGACAATCAATAAAACATGTAATTTGACCAGAGGTGCCCAACTTTTACATTCAATTGTTGTTAACAGCAAAAATGACTACCAAAGCAACATTACCACAGAGACAGATGTGATCTTGTAATGAAAACGTCTAGGGACAACTTGACATGTTTTGTGATTATTTTGCTGACACCACACCCCCTGTAAAACCAATGCCCAAATTCCTGTCGTCCACGTTCTAGTAACATCTGATTTTGCATGAGCTAAACAAGTTAGACAGTGAAACAGGTCATTTTCAGCATGTAATGTGTACTCTGTACAGGCAACACATGCTTAAATGTAGCTTAAATGTAGTAAAGGGGATTTTTCAGTCATGCTAACTTGCATTACATCCACAGGTTAATGGCACAGCCCACATTGAAAGATCACAAGGCGCTGATTAAGTTCAGAAGTAATAAGTTCATTTATAAGTAATAAGTTCTTAATAAGTTCATTTAGCTCATATTTTCCCTTGGTTGGCCCCAGACTTCTAGATCCCATTACTAGATCACATATCGTCATGCAAGAGTACATCCTAAGCTCCAAATACATTAAATATCACTTATTTTACAATTGTTTAACTCATATTTCCCCAAATCCATAGTATTACATATGACGATTAATAACTTTACAAGAAATCATTCAGCAACTGCTCTTAAAGTATGTGCAAATTATGTAGCTATGAGAGTGAAGATCTGAAATGTAGGCCCACATATGAATCCTTGCAGATTAAAAAAAAATGTATATCTGAAGAAAACAGGCTATAGAGATGGCATACGGCACTGGCGTAGGAAAGTTTTAGCTTGCCTAAAGAATTGAAGACAATAAAAGAAGTGATCAACGGTGACAAACTCAGGGCCCAGAGAGCCAGTCGGGGCTGATCTTCCTTCTCTGGGGAAAACGGCTGCTCCGGAGGATATCCTGATGCAGAGAGGTCGCTTTCATCCTCTGACCCTTTGTGCCTTGGTCCAGATGCCAGGACTGTGGAATTCAGCCATTCTCTGCCAATGCATTTCAACAATGTGCCGCAAAAATACGGGAACTATAGGCTACTTAAGATTAATGTGAAAAGAGGAAATTGCTGCTCGTTCAATGGGAGAGATAAGGAAGCTTGCAGCCTTGCGCCGATGCCATTCAGTCCACAGTCTGCACAATGGCTTTGGTATTTGAGGATTTTACGAGCAATTAAGTACAGGATGTTTCTAAAGCACGTAGTAAACACAGGACTATTAATCCGAGTGCTGGCATTAAGGTTGGGGATACGTGTAGCAGTGAGCAGAGCTGAGTGGGTGTATGCCCGTAACGATGCTTGCTGTTCCAGAGGCTGCGTGAGCGGGGAAACCTCGCATGCCAACACGGTCTACTTCCTTCTTTTCCAAAGACCTCGCCTCCTACAAGCTGACCTCATTTGCATAGGTGATCCCAATTTGCATGAGCTTGTCTGACGAGGGCAGCGAACAGGTATGCAAATAACATGGCGGAAGGGGGTAAAATAAATAAATAAATAAAAACAAACAAAAACAAAACAACAAAAAAAAAATCGCCACCTTTCCACGAAGCGCTCCACCATCCTCCTCGCTTGGCCTAATTCTACCAAACAGCGCGCTGCCTCTCCGAGGGGACATTGCTCCCTGATGCGTAAGGCGCATGAGAGCTCAAATTAAATTCTAGTGACAATGTAGTGAAAAAACAAAAACAACAGACACTAAATACATCTACTCCAATGAGTAAATAAACATTTGGAGGGGATCAGCAATGGGAAAGTCTCGCCAGTCAAGGGTTAAGAATCAAACAAATAGACAAACAAGCCTATCTGTCGTCGCTAGGCCGAAAACAAAAACGAGCGCTGTGTCTTGATGAGTTTGTCACACACTGCTTCAGACTTTCAAACAACGCTGATGCAATTCCAGCCTGATTTTCAGTGCTTCCATGACTCATTGTGTCTACAAGCCTCATTGAGTCATAGATGAGCGGGACAGAAGTGTGGACAGAGGACGCTGGACATCCATTAGGGTGCACATTATGTAACTTATTAAGTACAAAATCCGCAGCGCACAGCCTGGATCAAATCAAAATATCTCCTGCCGGCCACTCACAATAAACAATACTGGTGTGTACGCAGACATACACACAAATTAATTTCTTTCACATGAAACATCATCTTAAAAGGCTCTTGTATATGAAACTAGACCTTTCCTCTCCATTTTCTCTTAACCTCAAAAGTGCTATAAAACAGCTGCACTAAGCTGACCCACGGCCTTAAGCCTCCCTTATTACAGAAATAGAGATTCAGAGGCAGCATGGTGCCTCATGATAAAAGAGTAAATGGAGCAGACTGTACAAGAGCCTTTCTCTGAATGGATTCCAACGCTCTTCAGACCTACACTCTGGGAATTTCCCTTAACAGGCCTATCTGGTGTTTTGAGTTAAGCTGTGCTGACCCACTATTTATTCTACTTGCGTCTTTCAGAACACGATTCATGAGTCTCATCACTTTATTTTTCAACTTTTTATTCAATAAGGCCTGGAAGAGGAAACATTATCATTTGTGATGTAATTGTTTAAATTTCACGTAGGAGGAGCAGTCATGAGAAAGTTCACGTTTTCACACGAGAGGAGTTGTTTCACGGACAGTGTTTTACTTTGGAATTGGCAGGACTCTACTGTCCAGACTTGCTTTTTGCAATTACCAGGAGCACTACCTGTGAGATCACTGTGGCTTCATTACTCATGGAGTGTAACGTCCAAAAATACAAAGAACTCAAATTTGATTCTCACAAGTTAACAGAGTTGAACTTGGAAGAAGATCTACTTTATGGCTTTACAAGCCATTGAGAGTTCTAATATTGCCAAGGTTCTCATAATTGGGTGAGAGTCACATGAGTCCATTTTGCTTCAAACAGGCATTGGCAGTAAATCTTTGCCAGAAATAGTTCCTCGCTGGAGTACTGTGGCTAAAAAGACAGACTTTCAAGTATGCAGAGCTGAGCTACAACTGAGCTATTTCTGCTGTTTTTTTCCCCTAGAAACCCTAAATAGCAGTTCCCATATCAAGCATCTAAAGCATTCACCATCTGAACACAATGCCAGAACAGACTGAAGAACTATCACTGGGCTACAGATGATGACATTACCGCAGCCCAAACCATCCCCCAAGGTAGAATGGTCTTCACTATAGGCTACACATATACTACAGGCTGCCCAGAGGAACCAGTCATAGCTCTATCAATACATGTGCTGTGTGTACCTAGTTCAGAGGTCAAACCCATTAAATGCTAGTAAAAGAGAGAGCACAGTGTTGTGGCATGACTCTGTAGCTGGTCAGCGGCAGAGCTGAAAATAACCAGCCCGGATTAGGGCACAATGGTGCGGCCATGTCTGATGACCTCTGTCTGTCTGGCTGTCTGTCTGGCCACACGCCCCTCTGTGGATCAATATCAGGGAGGAGAAAGAGGCCATTGTGTTCGAAAGGGCTGGGTCCATTCTCTTTGCCGGTGCAGGAAGCCGGGGTGAGGGCAGGACACTTCTGCCGGTGATGACATCATCATCCCAGCCTCTCAGCATTTACCAGCAGGAACTGGGATTCCCGCAAAAGTCTGGGCAGCGAAAAAAAACCCCAAAAAAACACAAAGGTGGTCATTGAAGTATAGTAGGAGGGAAGGGGAGAGAAAGACAGACAGGAAAAGAGGAAAGTGAACTAAGGCCATGGCTGTGGCTCTATTACTTGATTTGAAAAAAAAAAAAAATCATTGATTCAAATTTTTCTTATTAAATCTGCTATAATAAGTGTCCGTTAGCAGTGTCCATGAAATGATCCTACTGTTCTCCCTTACAGTAAGATGCACAGCCTGTTTGTTGACCATCAACCATCAAACTAAAGAATCATAAACCATCATAAAAATCTAAATTACAATTTCGAAGTTTCCCAGATGTGTGAGGAGCTCAAATTTAGCTTCTTAAGTGTAGTTCTCGAGCTACCAGACTAACATTGCTAATAAACACTAGAAAAAGTCACCCAAATAGTCACTCAAATCATTTTCGTAAGAAACAAAAATCCCCAAAGTTTCTCACAAACCACTCAAAACACATCCAGCTCTTTATGGGTGGTGCAGATTTGTCAGTGTGGTTTAGGACAGAGGTCCTCAACCGCCGGGTCGCGGACCACAAGCGAGCTGTGAAAAACCCTCTAGTGGTCCGTTAGCCAGATACTAAGGAGGAGGCAGTTGTTTGTACTGAGCTGGTCATGACACTGGTCATAACTTATTAATAAGTGATAATTACAATATCTAGAGTTTTCAAACTCCTAACAATGTAACTACAGACATACAATTTAAAACAAGATTGTAAGAGGAGGCTGAATGGATGGCATAGGTTCAATTAAAGTTATGCAGTTGAGTATGTTTAACTGGCTGTTACACTTTAAAGTTATAACCAGGTGGGCCCTGAGGAGGAAAAGGCTAAGGACCCCAGGTTTTGGACACAGTGACTTACTGTGAGCTGTAAAAAACGAACAAATCTTCTCTGTTACAAGCAGCTATTTCAGAAAATAGCAGGGCTGGTGGGAGGAAGGAGGACTGATCTTAAATCAGATTCTTCCCTTTCATGATGCCATTGTCACAAAAAGTAATTCTGGATCAGCACTCCTACTCCAGAGGTGGTTTGTGCTGCCCACAGTGTTCATTCTGTCATTCCGCGCCACCTTAACGAAGAGTTTGATCCAGTTTGAATGGGTTCTGATAATGTGTTTATGCATTTTGGTGATTATTGACTTCCAGTGTCTGTTAATACTGGAGTGTCCTCATAGCTCCAGTTCTAACTACAGAAGCTAAATTCAGAGTCCAAACATGTCTTCACTGATCAGCTACATAGAGGGTAAATGGAAAATTTTCACAATAAAATTCCCTAAAAGTATTTAGCATTTTGTTATTGCTCAGTTTCAATCATTTCACCTATTTTAAACTCTACTTGATTACTAATACATCCAAGTACCATTATTCAACAGATTGCCATGGCCTTAAAGTGACCTTTAGCCCACTAGGACAGTGACAGTGTCACAACTGTGTAGGGGCTAAAACTGAGAACAATAAAACAAAGGCCTACACAGGTACAGTGATGCAATATTTACAGTCTTTCTGACTCACTCAGAAAAAGTCCTGTCTGCCTGGAAACTAATTCTTATTCTGGGGAGGACAAAGCCATCTTTCACCACAGACATAAGTGTACGTGTACACAAACCCGTGCGCGCGCACACACACACACACACACACACACGCACACACAGCAAGGCTTCGTCTCAGTGAGGAACTACTAACAACATGACTTTCTGAAGCATTTGCCGGTTTTACCATAAAAAATGTATAGAATTAGATTAGAATCTTTCCTCGGTAACACCACTGTGGGTAAATGAGCTACATGCCAGTTTGCGGAAGTAAGGGCCCTTTCAATTGCATAGTCTGCTACGGTTCCTAGAGGCCTTGTCTGCATTTTAGACAAGTTTGGCGTGATTGGGGGCTAGACAGAAGTCTTAAAAGTGGAACAGGATGTTCTTTACTAACAGCTGAGGGTTACCAAAGCTCAATTTGTGTTTGTTTTGGCTTTATTATTTTTTTACCTGAATAATTTTATTTTGTTTTTTAAAAACATCAAACAGGTCATCAGTCATCATAGCCGGTGTCACAATAATTCTTTTAAATGAGAAATGCAAGTGATGTTTTTATTCTGTTTTATTTTGTTTTACTCTGTCCACTCTTTTTTCCATCTCCTCTCCGTAACCAGATGTTCTTTTGTGAACAGCAAAGACAAATAAGTTGGAAAAGCATCTTCAAAGGCTGTGATATGTAGAATGTGTGTGTGGCCGAATGCTAATCTCACAACGCTGTGCCACAGACAGATGTGCCGTGGGCACGACGCCTCCACACGCTGCCGTAACTCTGTAGCGTTTGGAGGGAACACCCAGTTTTTTTGAACCCTAGCACTGTACACCCACACAGAACAGGGTGGTCGGCTGGAGCAGCAGAAGAGGCTGTTCGTTCTGAGAGGTGCTGTGAAGTTTGTTCATGCAAACAACTGTCATGAATCAGGGGGAAAAAAAACATGGGCCCAGCAAATCATCAAGGGGGGTCCCTAAAGCCTGCGGTGTCGGAAAGTGACCTTTAGCCCATGATGACAACGCTAGTGCCGTAGTACAACTGGAAATAAAGAGAGACCTTAACAGGTACAGTGATTCATTATTTACAGTCGTGCTGATTCATTCACTACAGTAAATGATGAGAATAACGCCAGTCCTAAGATCAAATGAGCAGGTCAATTCAAACTTCACGCTAAGCCCAAGGCCTTTATAAAACAGAAAGTCATTAAATTAGCACTGCGTAAATTAGCATTCTTAGTCATAAACTAATGTTTTTCATTTTAGTAGTGCTTGAAGCTATTTAAAGACGTGACTAATATTCTGGATGCTTCAGCAGTTCTCTGTTCAGCTATTAGTGTTCGATGTACACTTGAACTCAATATCACTTTTTCCAGAGAAGTCCGTTAGAAGACCGGAAACTGGAAGACAATCTGCGGCCACTTGTTAAGAGTCTAATTCATGCTAAATCCAATTTGTGGTGATGAAACTATGTGGACAGCTGGAGTCTGTAATTCAGCGATAATTATGTAAGCCTTATATATTTGTTTGAGCATTTCAGTGATTTTAGAGTCATTGGCAACCAGTTCCAATAAATCGCAGCAATCTTATGAAGCATGTATATATATATATATATATATATATATATATATATATAAAAAAATAGAAAAGAGTATTACATTAATC
>JBBPCZ010000001.1:47484638-47537154 GCA_037974445.1 Brycinus macrolepidotus | reverse complement strand
ACGTAGATGATGTATACCAAATTTGGCGAGATTCGGATAAATGTCCTCGGACAAGTTAACTTTTGTAGGTTTTGCGGTTTAGCCACAATGGCGGACAGTGGGCGTGGCCTATGGGAAATCGGAGATATACATTTGATGCAGGACCTCCCAGAGAATAAGTAGGTGAAAGAATTTTTTAATGAACTCTTAAAGTTCCAGAGAAGTAAGCACAAACATACATGGGCCTGTTACAGCGCCACCTACGGGTGCACATGTGCCATTTCGGGTATTTGTGATCTGACATGCAGACCTGACCAATCCACCAAAGGGTTTCTACAAAACTTGTGCGGTTTAGTCCCTGGTCGGACTTTTACGTAGGGAAGAAAAAAAAAATCTGTGGAAAAACAATAGGGTTCCTACGGACTTCGTCCTTGGGTTCCTACGGACTTCGTCCTTGGACCCCTAATTACATCACTTCTCTACAAAGTCACCTTCCTTTGCGATGCAATTTTCCCAGCGTCATACTAACTTCTTAATGCCATCATCAAAAAGTGTTTTTGGTTGAGTGCATACCCACTGATGCACCGCTGCTTTCACATCATCATCACCAAAAAGGTGGAAATCAGACGAAGCAAAATATTGCTAAACTCTCAGACACGCCCAATTACTACTCTTCCAGCCTTCACCGTTTCCAACGAAAATCTAAACGTGGGGAAACTTTCTGAACGTCCCACGTAACATCTGGAAACATCTTTGTCCCTTAGAATTAAACAGGCAGTTTTTGTAAATGTGCCTTTAAGACTGATTTATGTAAATGGCCTCTGTTTTAACTGGCTACCCTGTATCGTGCCTTAAAAATCTGGGCTAAAACACTCCTCATAAATGTAATGTGAATGGCTGGAGCTATGATGTTGCAGGCTAAATGGAATGATGTATGCAAATATGACTTAGTGACCTCACAAAAACAAGGAATTCAAAATGCAACATTATTTCCATATATGGACTGCAAGTGCTGAGAAGAAAGTAAATTCCAATTAATCCCTCCTTTTTAAAAATGAGAAAATTTCTGTTCTCCATAATTGTTACTGTCATTGGTGAATGACCACAATTTTCCTGGGAAAATAGATGGGTGGGGGTTTCACTTTTAGGCAAAGTCTATTTCTATCAGTCAGTTCCAGTTTGTCAGGACAGATAATGTTTTTGACATACTTTTAGCACATAACTGATGCAGACTCCCAGTCCACAAACACTGCCTTGTTTCTCCAAGAAACACAACTCTCCAAAGTCTGCATACAACAGGCCAGCTGCTGTTCATTTGTTCTACTGAGTTCACTGCAAAATCAGTTTGCCTGCAACAGTTGGTGACGATTATTATAGACTTCAAGACAAAATTATCCCAAAGCTGCCTCCTTTCCACTGGCTGTCTGGGTTCAGACATGAGCCAGCTGTGGGTATTTCCCAGCATACTGTCAAGGCTTCGGGTGCTCAAAGACAGAATGGAAGGTGGGAGTTATTTATGATCGCTGGACAAACTACTAATCAAACCTTTGACAAAGTGGATTCCTGAAGAGGTGAACGAAGCTGAAGATTGCAGAGGCAAGCAGGATTGTCCCAAAGGAGATAACAAGGGTACAGCACTGGGAACTGCTGGGAAATTCCCCAAGAGGTGATTTAAGATTTAGATTAGATAACCATTTTTTTGAGGTTGGAAGCGTAGAACGCCAAAACCTGCTCTATTCTCCAATTCTACATTAAGCAATAACACATCCCCACCCCCCCACCCCATCAGCCCTGACCTCCAGTCAAAGCATGTACAAGTGTGAAGACTGACCATCCTTGGTAGCAAAACATAACATGGCCCTGTGAATCCTGTCTGCTGCCACAGTGAGAAATAAATAGCTTATCTCAGGCTTGTCAAAGGATCAACACTCTTTCACTTTCCCGCAGTTGTTCCCAAAATCTTTCCAGCACATTCCCAGTGGGCTTTCCTGGCAGGTGCCCTGTTGACATGAAGGGCTTGAGCGACCGATGCCAAAGCACAAGCCCCTCTGGCTCTCTGTTGTCAGGCCTCCATCTCTCCATCTAGTGCCAAGAGACTCGTAAAAACAAAACGAGTGGCGCAAGCTGCCAGAAGCGTGCCCCGTGGAGCTCTTATCCAATTCCCGTACACTAATGAGAGGCCCCACAGTGGGGCATGATGGGAAGTCATGGGCTCTCGGGGGAAATGGAAAGGGGGGGGGGTTGGTGCTTAACACTACAGGCATGAGCTCCGCAGAGGTGATATAATATCCTCTCATTGTGAGCCTGAATGGGTACCCAACATTGTTTGACATATTGTTATTTTTTCATATCAGTAAAAATATTCATTGTTGATTTTTTTTAGTTTAAAAACATACAACAAAAAATAAGTGGCATTTGTGCGGAATACGATGGGAAACTATAAAGATTAGAGATTCAGTCCTACTGAACAGTGGTGAATGATGTACACAACTTCTGTACTTGAGTGAAAAAAACACTGCATAAATAAAATAACATTACTTGAGTAATTCATATTAACACTTCTAAATACAAAACTATCCATGTTAGAAGAGCTGTGAGATGTTCCATTATAGTTACAGTACTTCAATTAACAATTTCTTTTAAGGCCTGTGTGGCTGCAGACAGTTTTATTTTGGGTGGAGTGGTGGTTTCCACTTCTAAACGTTTTTTATTGAGCCCACATGAAGAGTATTCCATTGTTTACAAAAATGAAAAGGAAAAAATAGGCAAATGTGTCCTGAGTGTTAATGCTGTCTTCAACAATTTCCAAATTCTGCCCCACACAACATTCCAGCATAATTGTTAAACTCTCAAAACTTGTCAGAGGTGCACACACCTAGTTACAGCTGGGGAGTGAATGGTACATTTTGAAACTAGATAGTGTTTACACATATTAAAGCCTTTTATTTCAGTTTTTCATGCTCTAATCAAGTATAGATACTCAAAAAAGGTATCTGTACATGTACTTCGTTACTGTTCATCACTGCTACCTGTACATGTACTTTGTTACTGTCCACCACTGCAATTAATGTGCCTTCACAAAATTACTTTCATAAAACAGGGTTTTTACAAATTTGCTTTCTTCTCACACATCTGCTCTTTTATATAAACTGTCATGAAACTGCAATATTAATTTCTTAGAAACTGGTGTATACAGTCCACAACCAAAACTGAAACGAGCCCACTCTGGACTGTGGCATACGGTTGCGACAGACAGCATGCATAGCACGGATCATTAATTTAAGGCTAAACAAGATATCAGCGCAGGATGAGATATGCTTACAGTCTAGACAGCAAAATGTGTTTGCTAAAAACCCCAGCAACTTCGACCCACCACCAATACTTTGATCTCTCCTCTCATTTTTCCCATGGCTATAAAGTCACAGATTCCAACCAGAGCTCTAACCACCACCTTAGCTTACTTCCCACAATAAGCTGCTCTCTGTTTAGCAGCTATAAAAACCACCAATTAAGAGCAAAATGAAGTTCTTGAACTGCACCACCACAACAGCGTAAGGTAATTAAACAGAAATTATTCATTGGTGGCCATGTGTGAGGTGGAAGCCATTCCCTGCAGTGTGTTTTAACTGTACCTCGCTGTCTCCATCTCTCCGTTTTCCCCACAGCTGCACCTAGTTCTAAAAAAGGAAGACGCCAACCTCAGCAGCAATAACTAACCTGATAAACAAAAGCAGATCTCTCTTTTGATCTTCTCATCGACAACAGGAACAAGATAATTCATTCTGCTCATGAAATCTTGATTTTGAACGTTTATCAAAACCAAGCTGTGATATAATGGTCATGGGTGCGTCAGCAGTGACGTTCCCAAGCACTGAACCTCAGGTGCTAATTGGCACTGGACGACTGGCTTCCTGATCCCAAAGGGTGATAATGGGTCATAACACCACTTAATCAGAAGGTTACTCCCTCTCCTCTCATTTAAAGGAGGGAGAGTCTACCTCAGATACAGAACAACAAGGGGTTTGGAGTGCTTGCTTGCTTGCTTGCTAAATAAATAAATAAATAAATAAATAAATGCAGTTTGACATAACTTGGGTCTGGCTCTCTACAGTAAATTTAAACAATAAAATTGGAATAAACAATAATGCTACATCGTAAAAAGCTGCCATTTCCAAAAATATTACTTGATGTGAATTTTAAAAACAGCATCATGGCCAACCCAGATTCCACAGTTTGTTTAGCTGCAGAATGTATAGTAAACCATCTAGTGGGCAGATATACAATATTTAATATTAAGGTATACTGTGGCATTAAATTAAATTCCATAATTAATCACTGACCCTAGATGCACTCAGTGAGCCAAGACATGTCTGGAGTGGCTTGTTTAGCACTAGAGGTAGCAGACCTCTAACCGACCTCTAACCGTTCATTGAGTCTGTCAATAAAGAATAAATTCATAAATAAATAAAAATGCTGTGCCATTAAACAAAGTACCATCGGTGAAATTTCCTTTTCCAAGACAAAAATCTCCAAAATCTAAAAGCAGCAACACATAACTGCTTTTAACATTACATTCAAATATTCAGAATGTATTCTCATACATGCATTGTTTATCTTTCTGAATACAACAATGTGATAACACTGTAGACTGTGATGAAGTGTAAATGTTTATACTGACACCTGTCCACTGGTGTGTTGCATTGAGTATGTAGTGCAGCTGCCAACTACATTTTCCGACTGGGTCTACATTAAAACTCATAACCACTGGTAGACCAAACTAACGTCCACTAGGAACCACACCAGCATGTCTCTCTGACAGCAAACTACTTGAAATTTTCTTCACTGGATGAAAAGGCCACTGCATGTACAGGAGGTTGTAGGCGATTCTAGTTTATTGCTTGCTTATCCGTGTTTAGTAAATCAAACAAAGACGCACTGTTAGCGTGGAGTGATGAGTTGGGGGCTGTGGTCACCACAGAGATTATGTATGAGAGCATGTGCTGAAAATGGAGGATGATGTGATGATGGTGACTTTTCTTTCGGTTAACCACAACACACACGGTTTACTGCTGACTATCTGCATAATTTCTATTTTGTCTCTAATTTTTATTTGGATGGCCATCAAACACAATGATGGGTGGTTTTCACTTCTGAGAGGCTTTTATGGAGACCACATGAAGAGTGTTCCATTGTTTAAAGAAAAAAACACAATAAAAGAAAGAATTTTGTTTCTAACCATCTCAAATTTGAATGTTGTAAATTGAATATAAGAATCTTCGTAATGGAATTGTACTGTTGTGACAGGAGTGCTCTAACTTTATTTAACTGAACGTCCAGTTGTGTAACGAACGAATTTGGAGACGTGTCTTAGTCAGGCATTCCTCAGCACAATCCGCGAACACTGAGGGCAAGTTGCCAAGCATCAGAAACCGATTTCATCTTGGAAACAGACCTCATTAAGGCCCAGCTTGTTTTCACCCATAAATGCTGCGGTGTCAGCTCCATTTTTACTCCATAATTCAGGCCAGGGAAACAACATGGAGGTTAGCGGCTAATAATATCCACGGCAGACCGTAAGCGGGACAAACATTTTACTGAGACGTCAGGAATTCCACAAAGTGTTGTGAGAAGAGCCCAGTGTTTACTCCCTCAGGTGAAAAACAAGCCAAGGGCTACAGAAGAGCCTGGGTAGACTGCACAAATCTGGGCGTAAAATCTGCTTGGTGGCAACCCCAACACAACGTCCAAAACAAAGCGACTGCTGTTTGTCTCCCTTCCCAAGTTCTCCAGATAACGCAATGAGAAATTCCCATGATGGTGTTGCCAAGCAGTCGGCCTGTAGCATTAAAAACAGAACCGGCAAATTCCAGAAAGACTGGGACGCTTCCCTTCCTTACAAAAGAAGGATAAGAGCCAGGAATATGGCATTCTGCTGACCGTCAGTTCCATCCCACATCATCTGTCTCTGAGAGAAACAACAGGCAAGATAACACAAACCAGGTGAAGAACCTAATCTTTGGTTTCATTCATAGCTCCGAAGATCATAAGTGATGAGATCACTGCTTTTATAAGAAAAACATTTGGCAGCATCGTAAAAAAAAGGGGAGACGGCTTTGTCCTGCTTAAAGTTAAGATAAACAGAAGGACAAATGAGAGTAAGCAACAAAAGGGATAGAGGACTAGAGCAAAAAAGGAAGAAAAATAGCCCCTTAACAGAAACATATAGGTGCACATGCTGCAGCAAAGACCAAGGTAAACACACAGCAGCTGTCAGCTCTGGCAGGACAGCGGTGCTTCCCCCTCTTGTTTCCAGCTGGAATTAGGAGACGATGAGCAACACTCCTCGTCTTCCAGCACTCTGACACAAGCAGGGGATTTTTAAACCACCACTGCAAAAAATAGAGCACTGGACATCTGAACTCACCTAAGTGTCAAGGCCGGACACTAGCTCGTCCACGTTTCAAACAGCTGTAGAATTATTTTTGGGTCAGAGCTTGTTGTGTCCATGTCAGTCACGCTGAATTTACAAATGTAAACACAGGAATGGTGTAAGTGTGCATTGCTTACTTTCAGTTTCTAAAAATAACTCAACATACCCACTGCCAGCACACTGCCTGGCAGGGATTTGTTTTGTCTAATGTCTTTTTGCACAATGCATAGTCTGGTGGAGGTGTTCAGTAACACTTTATTTGGATGGTCCCATGTAGATACTTTCCAGATGCATAATGTGTCATTAAAGGGCCCATATCACAGAAAACCACCTTTTTAATTAGAAGTGTGTGATGTGTTAATACTGTTAAGATTTTAAAATAAGTCACTCACTCAAGTCCATACAGGTTGGAAACTGAAATTAAGCTGCAAAAACAGCCTGTTTGTAATACACTTTTTTTGTGATGTCAAAATGAGTTTGCATATGTCTGCCTGTTCACCCTACAGCAGTTTAGCTCCACGCATTTACACTGAGTTTACAAGCAGTGTTCTGAGTGTTTTCTGAATAAGGCAGCCAATCGAAAGTCTTTTACATACATATCTTAAACAACATAAACATACCATCCATTTCAAAAGAAAAGTTGAAAAACAGGCATGTGAAAACGAATCTGTCTGTTTTTGGTTCATAAATTCACACAAGCATAAAAAGTGGATTTCTGTAGAAAAGAAAATAATAATAATAAAGTAGTGACATTATAATGTAGGATATGCGTCCTTTGCATTATGTTTTACTAAAATTACATATTTATCATCCTGACTCTAACTCTCATCCCATCCTTAGAATATAATCATAGCCCTAAACCTAAGGGCCCAAACATACTGACTTGAACACACAACCAAGAGTACAGCTAAAGTCCTAAATGCACATACTTAATATACCTGTGTGAAAAGGAACATCTCTCTACAGCAGGAGCTGGCCTGTACTCTGTGCTCTAATCATCAAAAAAAATGGCTTACCAGCTTCACATCAGTTAGGCTTCACATTGAAATATGTGCTAAAAGATTCACTGAAAAACTCCAAAATATGATTCACATAATAAATGCCTTCCAAAATAAATGTTTAATGTCTTAAAAGCTTCAAGTGTTTATGTTTAAAATAAACCGCGTGTGTGAAAGTGAAAGTAAGCCATCATTAGCTTGGTGCTGGGTGGGAAAAAAAGACCAAAGATTCTCCAGAACTGAACTTGTGCACATGTGCATTAAAGAATAAAGAATGGTTGGTGAATGTCCATACTTATATGACAAATACCTAAATACAACCATGAAATGAGTGTTCAGTGCTTTATTTCATGTTAGTGTGATATTAGGGAACCTTCAGAACTCTAATGTGGTTGTGCTTATGCAAAAATATTAAACATAATATTAAATTATTTTTGGGAATGCAACATTCTAACACTGTTTATTTAAAATTGTAGATGTTCTAATAGCAAACGCAGACTTAAAGTCCATCCCTAGTGATAAAATATTCCTATTTTCACTGATGTTGAAAAAATCTGGCTACTCTGTATCCTCTGGAGAGTGCCGTTTTCTTGCTTTGCTCTGTTTCGTTTCTCTTCCTGCAAACGAATTCTCAGCTCACGCTCACTGCCAACTACCAATGATAAAATATGCCCAACTGGTCAAAACTTGATCCTAAACCTGGTTCTAATCCCAACCCCAATGCTGCAAAGAAACAAAGGGGTTTCACCAGGGTTTGTAAATAATTTGGGGCGGCTGGTGGCCTAGTGGTTAGGGAGTTAGCCCTGCAATCTGAAGGTTATGAGTTTGAATCCCATGACTGCTAGCTGCACCACTGAGGTACCCTTGAGCAAGGTACTGTCCCCACACACTGCTCCCTGGGCCCCCCATTGGTAGCAACCTACTGCTTCACTTGGGGAATGGGTTAAATGCAGAGAAAGAATTTCACTTTGTTCACACTGTGCGCTGTGCTGTGGTGTGTTCACGCTTGACTGTTAGTGGCCGCATTAATTTGAGCATTTTTAGATCCCTTGTGGAGCACTTTTTAACTGAAGTGGGAATTCTTTTAAACTAGAGATTTCTATGGAGAAAGTTTGAACCAGTCTGAGAAAATCAGTAACTACAGCCTAGACGAGCCAAATTTACACAATGTCTGACACCTCTGCAATGACTGAAAGGTTTGAGTGCAATGCCCTTTTCCAGTAAAAGAGTGTCACATTTTTCCTGCGATCTTGGAATCGTATCGGCATGTGAAATTTCCCAGGTTCACCTGGGTTTCTGCGATAGGCTCGTCCAACGCTCCATCTGTTGGACTACATGTTTGTCAGCTTACCCACAAATCTGTCTCTCTGCAAATCTCTGCTCATCACAAAGCTGCAAAACGTGCAGTCTGTGAACCAAGAGTAAATATGGCGGCTTGGTGAACAGGTTCACAAAAATGCAAATATGAAGTCTTATCATAATAGTCAATCATCAAGGAAAAAAAAACATCCCACACTCTGACATGGAACTGTTTCTCTCTTGCCTTCACTACCAGCAGCAGTGATTACCTCACACCATGTGCTCCCTATGGAAGCCTGCAGTCTCACCCAGAAGGTGGATATTTACATCACTGCAGGGGCAGACGCAGTTCTTATGTAATTCACCAACGCTTGCTCTGAAAAAAACAGGAGGCCTCAGGGTCAAACATGGCCGCTGAGTCAGACACGCATATCAATACCAGCCATCTGACTTAACGAACTGCTTAAAAGGAAGTCAAAACAGCTAAAGTTGCTTTGCCGCTTCAACGGCATTAAATCACAGCAGCACCATTGTTCTGCTGCTTTATTCCTCTTTTCTGGTTCTCTGATCATCTGAAAGGCAGCCTTTAGTGAGTGATTTTTTTGTTTTGATTTTTTTCTTCCAATTTAAAGTGACTTTTAAACATTTTAAAACTTAATCCTTCAGTAAAATACCAAGGATGAGTAAGACAACAGATAAAAAATATTAAGAAAAACAACATCAGTTTATTAAGCTGATGAATACCATATGAATACATGTTTGTGTAATACACCAGTATATACTATTTGCAAATTTCCCACTTGTGGGACTAATAAAGGTTTATCTTATCTTCCAGCATCAGAGGCTGAACCAATCAGATCAATCTCAAGACCTTCCCTATTTACCTCAGCCTTCTGATCAGTTCTAAGTAACCGTTACAAGTTGATTTTCAGTTCTTTAGCAGCATGGATGTACTTTGGGACTAATGTATCCATGTTTGGTGCTAAAAAGGCAGTCATGTCCAAGGCTATGTCCACCTGAAATGGTTGTGTTGCACTCTGGGATGCAGTACGCCAAGAAGATATCTCCGGAAAATAGATATACCGGAAAGTGTGTCCAGCTAGCATGTCAGATGGCGTACCAGAGAAGCGCTGGTCATATACTGTGTACTACTTACTACTTGTGAGTGCAGTCAATATATGGGCAGTATGTTGTAAGCCATTTTGCAAAATGTTATATTTTTTTGAATTACAGCACAATTTTAAGGAATTTATCAGTGGCAGTTTAGAGTTGCCCTAAACACTCAAAAATATAATCGGTGACATTCAGACTTAGTGCACTTACTAAATTTTAGTCCCAACAGCCATCTGACAGAGAGCTGGGTCATTCCAGGTAAACATACACAGAATTTTACCAGTTTGTCATGGATTTAATCAATCAATCAATAAAATCATATGTACAGAAAACATACATTTACATACATAAATACATATATTTTAGTTTTGAAGTTTGGCACCATAAGCTAAATTTCATTTGTATTTTGTCTCATCAACTACTTAAGCTTATTTTGCGCTGAACTGGGTTGAAATGAGTGCTGAACATTTGCTGCTGAATATAGTAATCAAATGAATAGAAAATAAATTGTTTTTACCCAAACAAGCTTTAATTTTCAAAAAATTAATTTGGCCACTAGTCTTCACTTTCAAACCAAATTTGATTCTGTGCAGTATATACCACAGTATAATACACACACATATATTTATTTAAAACATACATATGTGTGTGTTACTCTATCATTTAATAATTTACTTAAAATAGCCCAGAAGTACATCAAAGTATATAAAAACCATTATTTATTTCATCATCAAGCAGTTTGATGTGTGAAGTCATGAAGCCATTCTCTTTTGGAAAAAGCCTAGAGATAGAAGAAGGAGTCAGTTGTCACATGACAGCCTACCCCAATTGAAAAGCTGATCTTTCAAGTTGTGAACATGATCTCACTATTCCAACAAACCTGCTTAGTGCTGAAATGAACTTCTGAGCAATCCATTTTGCAATAATCCACCCAAACCTGTTTCAGGAGGAATTAGCCACCTGGTCTATTGTTTTCTAATGTTGCTAGGAATTCAGAAAAAAGTCTGAAATTGTGAAATAACACACGTGTATTGGGCTGAGGAGTCAAGAAAACCTTAATGTCAACAAAATACAGACATGAAATGGACAATGAAATAAAACAGCTGAACGCAATACTACAGCCATCGAAAAGTACCAAAAAATGGCCTATTTTCATAAAATTATTACATGATAAAGTTGCAATTTTACATGTTTACATATGTTTACATACATGCAATGAATATTAACACTTTCCCAATAAAAAGTTTTGAAGGACATAAAATAATCTCTCTTGGGAAAATACAAAGTTAAAAGATCTTTAAAAGTGGGTTTTACAGCTCTGAAGATCTTTGGCACTCTCATTTTTTATGCAAGACCAAATAACTTCTAGATTTGATAGAACTATATTATTACTGCACAGAATGAAAATGATATTCAATTTAAACGTTCATAAACATAAACGTTCATAAACAACTCCTTACATGAATACATGTTGCAAATGTCCAGCACATATTTCAACCCAATCCAATGAAAAACAAGCAACTGGTGAGGCTTACAATAAACACACAAGAATCACAAAAATGAGGGACAAGCTTAAAAAATTCACATTTGAGGCAAAGAAAAAGTAGAGGTATAGGATACTGCGAGGTCTGACAAATTTAGTACAGGATTTGGTTATTGTTTTCAAGCAAATCCATGACCTGAACTGGGAAGTCCACGGTGAGTCTGTATGGAATGGATCAGCTGCTATCCTTTGAGGAGCTGAACATGATGTGCACCTTAAATGACTGGGAAAAATGCTACAGAGCATATTACTTGCTATTATTTGGTTCATGCCATGATTAATGTAAGATAATACATGAAAAAAAATGAAATAGAAAATGACAAGCTGGTTTATTTTTCAAAACTGCCACTCAACAAAGTAAACTCGAGGGCTGGAATTCAGCTGTGTTTTTCCATGACTTTCCAGGATTAAGCTTGTAGAAGCTCTTTATTGAGACAGACTTACCGGCAGCTCAGACGGTTCTGGCAAGAACTCTGCATCTTCCCCGAAAATGAAGTCAGGAGGCAGCTCAGGATCTTTGGCATTAAAGATTATGTCCCCTGGAAGAACAATCAACCGTCACAATGATATCTGACAAGAAAAGAGCCACTACTACTCTTTATATCTAAAAACAGGTCTGAGTGTCTACCGACAAGAAACGTGCTGATCACAGACCACAGCAAGTATCAGTGAGACTCTAGGTCATATCTGAAACCAGGAACAGCCATTTGAAATCCATCTGAATAATTTAATTAGGCCTGGAAATCAATTTTAAAAAAATCAAAGCGACATTTGTCTTCTTAAACTGGTCTTCTGAAGGTCTTTTAAGTCACCAAAATGATCTTGTAACTTATTTTCATTCTGTTTCTTTAAAAAGATGTCCAAGGTCGTTCAGCCCTCTGTACACTGCTGTTCTACGTGTAAACAACTCATTAAATCAAAATGTTACAACGCAGGAAAGATCCTTCAAATGTTGATAATAATACAGAAGAGCACTCATATAAAAGACCAATTTCAGATGAAATGTACCTAATATTGTTATGAAAACTGCAGATGATATTAGATCATCTAAAATTAAAATCATGGAACATGAACCCTTATGCCTCCTTGAAGGTAGTGGGGAGTCAAAACACTAACAGGCAACGGAAGTGTAGTGTTATGATTAAAAACACCCATGGAGTTGTGATTCTATGGCGCTGGGCTTAAACTCTAGGTTAGGCCTACTGACATGGCTGGGGTTCTTCCCAAACAGCTGTTCAGGCCCAACATCTTGTGATCCACACTAGAACAGTCAACAAGCCCCACTGCCTGTCGCCTTAGAAATTGGGTCAATACTGCTGCTCTTACAGCATGTTACACAATCCTTTTTTTGGTCTTTTTTATATTTTTACCTCAGAAGGAGAAAGGAATGGCGAGCAAAGCAAACACAAGGCAGTAGTTTTCCACAGATGGGAGCTGGAATAATGTCAAGCTAATGTTTGCTGTAAATCTGTCACATTAGTTGGAGGAAAAAAAAACCCATTTGCCAGTTACATTAAACCAATTCTTTCCAGCCCTCTATGACATTGTTGCTTTGTCACAGAACCATTCGTACTCAGGAGTTATGAAGCACCTCTGAAGGTAGGCCTTTGGGCAACGAGTCAAACAGGCGCTTAAGAAATACTGCTCCAGCTGGGCAAAACCAAGAACACCGTGTGCTACTCAGAGCTTGGAGCTCCTGCATGAAAAGAGCAGGCAGAGCTTTCAAAGTCCAGAGCAAGCAATCAGATTTCCTTCTGAAGGAAGAGGCAACGGAGAGGTCCACTTCACAATTATCAACCATCAGCAACCATCAACAAAAATGTTCTACTAATGTATGTTCTACGTCCTCCACCATGCAATTAGAGGCCATCAGAGATGCCACACAAAATGCTTTTATTCTAAGCATAAAAAGAAGTGTAAGAGGACCTCATGATGCTAATGCAGCCCAATTTCTCTTTTAAAGTCTTGGACGTACATGAATAAGTGCTGATATTTTGGCATTTCCTGTTTATATGGTAGGTAGCTCAATGAAAAATAGTGAAGTAGAACATCCAAATTAGGTTGTTGAAGTTTCACTGATGAGGAATAATACATTTGTGGGAGGGATTCTGAAAATGGTGTACCAACAAATAATTAAATGTGCAGTCAAGTAGTTATAGGAGGATTTTATAATAAGCCTAACTGTGATAATTTGTAACAGTGGAGAGAATAATGTCCAAGCAAGTCATCACCCTCAGAAGCGCTGAGAGTTATGAAACAGACTTGAGTCATCTAGGAGTTGTCAACCACTGGCTGTTGCAAAATGAAAACCAGGAAACTATTCCCAAATTGACTTCAGTTGTTTATTGGGGACTCGGAAAGGCATCTAAGACTATTCAGATAATTACATGAGAATGATGCCAATTGTCATCGCACATTAAAAAGCAGCCCACATACAGCCCACATTCCCAACATGCGACTGATGCTTTTATACCAGTAACAGCAACTCTTCTGAACCCAGAAATGAGTGTTTGTTTTCCTGAGGGAGCACCTCTCACTTAGGAAAGTAGCCTAGTATTCGCACTTTGAACATCATGTAGGCTCCCTTTCTGTCAAAAACCCAATAGCAGGGTAGCTCATTTCCGGGACTTGAGGGCCAATGTCCAAACTTTTATTTCAGCTAATCTGTTGGTTTTAGTAGGTGTCTGAGGAGGGGGATTACCAATCTGTACTGGACCCTCAGCATCCAGGACCAGAGACAAACAACCCCGGTCTAATGTATCTCCTCAAAACACAGACTTCTAACACAAAGTAACACTAGCAGTGGTCCTGCACTGGTGCCTGTCTGTGTCCTGTGACAGGAAATTTTAACACTGTAAGAGAAGTAAGTGGATCTAAGACTGCATCCCATATGTGTAATACCACACAAAACTGTATGTAAAAAATAGTTCTGCTCAGTTCAGATCTACCTATAGAATCTTGTTCTGCTCAGCCCACATCTACCTACGACCTATAATTCTTCTCAGTCCAGATCTACCTATGGACTTCGGTTCTGCTCAGTTAAGATCTACATTTAGGTTTTTCTGTTCAGTACAAATCTACCTACAGACTTCGGTTCTGCTCAGTCCAGATTTACCTATAGATTTGGTTCTGTTCGGTACACAGATTTCGGTTCTGCTCAGTCCAGATTTACCTACAAATTCCAGTTCTGCTCAGTCCAGATCTATCAGATCTAGACACAAGTTCATCTTTGCTGAGCTCTGTAAGCAAGTGTCTCTCAAAAGAACACATGTTTGCCAGAAGGATTGCTACTTGAGTGCTTCATGACTCACACCTATTACCGGAACACTCAATTAAGATCACTGCTGTGTTATAATTACTATCAAACCTCATTTGGTAACATTAAACAGCTTCTTGCTGAATTGTGGTTCTTGGAAGCAGCACAGATAAAGGCTTTTACACTTATTCTCAAAGGCATATTTTGATATCAAAGGGAAATTTGTTTATTGCATTTCCATTAGCGACACAAGTAAAGCCATCTTTTAGAACTTGAATAACATCACAGATGTGTCATGCCCTGCATTGCTCTACTGGATGTTTGGAAGTAGTGACCACATGATGGCCATGATGGGACAGTTCTACAGATTCTTCCTCTGTAGCTGAGAGAACAAAGACAGTGCCTCAGTCAACCACCAAAATAATCGAAGATTAACTAACAAGTCACAACGACTCATCAATATTACAGTAATCTTGTTTGATGGCTCACTGTGAACGTAACAGGAGTCTTATGCACTTGAATAAAAATGAACCAACTGGATCAAATCAAGCTCAAATCAAATTTTGAGGATAAAAAAAAGGTAATGATAAACAAAGATAAACAAGATAAACAAAAAACAGAAGGAAATCAATTATTTAGCTTATAGTAAGTCACTGCAGCAGGACATCCTTAGGGCTGAGTACTTTGACTTCTATAGTGATTCCTGAAGGATGATTATGATTCTTTCTTTTGAGTTACCAACTTAAAGCGGATGCCGCCTAAGTCAGAAATCAGTGAGAGGTGGAAGTGAGTAAAATCATTGACCAAAACGGATTGCAGACTAATCAAGAAAGGCTAAAGTTAATAACATGCTAATAAAAAGTAATTTTGACAGACAGTCAGCAGAGTAGATACTGAAACAAGCATGCTTATTGAATCACTGGCGCTGATAAGACTGAGTACTTGGGTATAGAAATTTGATGTTAATGACATGAAATCTATCAAAAACTCTTTCAATAACTGAAGTAGTTCGGTCAGTAATTACAAAAGTACTGCATTTTGATACTCAGCCCTTCACTCATTCGGTGATGTCCTAGTAGCACCACTAAAATAACTGTTCGCCTTTATCGTGTGTGGGTGAGCAGCATGTAAACCCACTTACACTCAAAACAGGACCAAAACTGGAAAGGTTTTGTTCCTATTTTGTTCAATTAGATTCAGTGTCTTGAACTGAACTGTCTGAGACCATGTAGCACATTTTCAACAGAGATTAAGAAGACACGCCTGAAAATAAACAATGCCATATATTTAACCATAATATTCAATTCAATTAAGATAATACTGACATTTTGAATGACTTAGAACATGCAATAAAGGAGCATGAATGGACCTCTATACAAATAAATACAAATACATTCCATTCACAGTCAAAACACAGTAAAATATTGCTCACGTCTTATATCAGGGTTACGTCTATGTGCTACGTTCCAGGTCTACCAGCTCTAAGAATGCACAAATACTGTTATGCACTTTGACCTGTGGGTTGGTAGAACGTCTACTACTTACATTTGAGAGTTTCTCCAGCGTATGGGATGTGCAGTTTAAATCTGTCACAGCATGGCCCTGGTGTCAGAGATGTGCAGCTGAAGAGAAACAGAGAAAAAGCAAAAGAGAGACTTCTGTTAAAAGACTGTAGGGTGTTCATTCTGATCTGTGTGAACGTATGTGGTACAAACAAAGACCACTAAAACCTGAGAGACCTGAGATCTAGTCAGTCCTCTCACACTAAATTTACATTTACAGCCTTTGACAGATGCTTCTATCCAGAGCAACAAACATCGGTGCTTTGTTTACAAAGAAAACATATCTATCACACTACTAAAACCAAACCTAAATTAAGAGCTTGTTAGTTTGTTTTTAAACATGCAGTTATTATAAGTACTCACTGAAGAGGTGGATCTTCAGTCACCATCTGAAGACACTAAATATTCCAAAAACTACAGACACGCTTTCTAATCAGTGAATGAAGCTACTTGAAATAAATATCTAACCAGAAGCAAAAAACAAGTTTACATAATTTACCCTGGTTTGATGCCCAAAGTTTGTTTCTTCAGTTTTCTGGACTGCTTGAGTGTGCATTCCAATTAGATTTTAATGTAGTAAATTCTGTGCAGTCTCATGCATTCTCTTTCTCTCTCTTGTGCTCCCTACATCTTTTTCTCTTGTAATGTAAAACAGCTCTGTAGTTAGTGTAGAATGCACCCCTCAGTGAACCCAATACTGATTAGAGGGATGTACTGGGTCAATCAAAAGTCACAGCAGGTCTACTCCGTTGTTTGTTAAGTTTGTCTGAAGTGTGTTAAGCATTTCTGTGAGTAGCTACAGCAAGGAGGCTAACAGTTGATCAGAGGATGGTGGACGCTGTTGTTTGCACTGATAATAATCAATGTGAGCATGTTGCTGATGTGTAAAATAATTACACGATTATAAAACAAAGTGCACCTGTGTGGCATGTGGAGCTGACAGATTGAGCAGTAAGAGTAAATACAAGGTAGGTGTACCAAAATAAGGGGCTTGTTAGTGTATAATCTCATTTAAAGCATTCCCAATAGAATGGGGTGCTCTGAAGCAGGAGTACATGAGCCTTATATCACCATACCTAAGGACATCAGGCAGAAGGGTATAAAGCCCCCAAGCATTGGGCTCCGAAACAACAGAACTGTGTTTTCTTTAATGACTGAGCTTCATCCAATACTTTTGAGTTGAGTGGAGTGGCGTTTGTGATCCAGAACTAATCATCTGATATCAGTACCTGACCTCACTAACCGTGGTGTGAACTGTGTAGTATAGCTTTCTCAGAAGCGTAGAGGCTGTTACTACAACAAACTTCCTATTATTACTACAGATATCAGAAGACTGTGTGTAGTGCACTTTATACTGTTTAACCAAACTTGACAGACTTCTTATACATCAATATAAGACACACCACTCACCCAGTCTTAAGGTCAGTGATCCGCAGGCAGTTAGTGGAGTCTAAACCAACTCGGCCATTGCGTACGACAGTGCACAGTAAAGGCCGCAGCTCAGGAGAGATCCGGCTCAGTGCCACCTCTGGAGAAAGACTGTTCATCTTCTGCTGAGGGATCTCTCTGGTGAAGGCCAAGGTGACAACATCTGGATTACTGACTTCACTAAAGTGATGACATCTATTGCTTACTTCCATTTTAAAACTTAAACATAAATATTCTGATTATAATAAATGTGAAGGAGACTAGTCACTGGGTTGATTTCAGTCAAGCAAAGACACACAGTAAATGAAGTAAATGGTAAAATCGAACAAGGTACTGTATAGGTAACCAAAAAGACTCTAAAAAACTATAATAAAAACAATGCAACACTGACCAAAAAACTGGATCATTTAAAACCAAACAGTAACGATGAGAACCAATACAAGTGAAACTCAGCTACTGATCACTTTTAATAAATGTTGCATAAACAAACGGGAAACACTATCACCTAAAAAAAGGTAAACATCAACATTACCAGCAACAACAACAAAAACAACATTACTAACAACAAAAACAACATTACCAACAACATTACCAGCAACAACAACAACATTACCAACAACATTACCGGGAACAGTATCACCAACAACAAAAACATTATCAACAACAACATTACCAGCAACAACACTACCAACAACAACAAAAACATTGCCAACAACACCAGCAACAATGAAAACATTAGCAACAACAACAACATTACCAACAACAACAACAACATTACCAACAACATAAACATCAACATTACCAAAAACAACATTACCAGCTTCAACAACATTACTACCACCACCAACATTAACAATAATAAAAACATCTCCCATGCATGAGGCTACATAACCAAATGTATCGATGGGTCATATTCATTAAAGAAAATAATAACATTTTAATACATTAAATCTGTTGTTATTAAAGCCTAAAAAGAAGAGATGAGCAGTGGCTACATGCTAACATGCTAATAGGGTTGCAAAAAAGCCTTTTTCTAATGTGAGACCCGTTTAATTTATTTGTCCTCGGGTTTGGTTAAGTAATTCTGTTCGTCGCCCGGTGAGAAAGGCACTCTGTGGTTTCTTTTCTGTACCTTTTTCAGAAATAATCACTGTTGTTTTGCTAGTCTGCTGCTGCTGCCTCCCTGCTCTGCTTGTTTGGGGTCTTTCTGCAGGCTGTCCTCACAGAATGCCTGTACCTCCGTTCCTACTGCTAATCTGTACCTTTCAGACTGAATTCATAATAAAACACCTATTTAAGGTTTAAAAGTCATGTGGTGCGTTAAATTAGAAAAATGACATTCTGATGAAACAGAAGAGGATCAGGGCTTCCCTCAGAGCCGTGTTCCGCTCTGTCTGTGTGAGGTACAGAAAGTGAACTTTGCTTTGGACTCAGACAGCTGACACAGACAGTAGGTAAAGTGTGCAATTTTTTACATTTCTCATTTAAAAAGACGACATTTATTCATATATTTGGACTTAGACGATACTGAGAGCTTGATTTTCATTTAGAGAAAGATATGAGATCATTGTAATCGTTCTAGGCTCCACACAAACTATTTTGATGCAATACATACACTGTGTGGACAAAAGTATTGGGACGCTTGACCATTACACCAGCAGGGACTTTAATGACACTGCATTCAAATATGCAAAATGTGGTTCACTGTCATTATTCGTTTTTTTAAAGAATAAAGTACACTATATGGACAAAAGTAGACTTTAACAGAGACTTTAATGACATTGCATTCAAATGCATAGACTTTAACATGGAGTTGGACTCAACTTTGACACAGACAGTAGGTAAAGTGTGCAATTTTTACATTTCTTTTAAAAATGTAAAAGTTTACATTTTTACAGTTTAAAAAAAGCAACATGTATTCATATATTTGGACTTAGATGATGCTGACAGCCTGCTTTTCATATAGAGAAAGACAGAAAATCATTCTAATCACTCCAAACTGTTGTCACAACTATTTTCCTACAGTACACATACCGTATTGACAAACGTATTGGGATATCTGATGTTTACACCATCGGGAGCTTTAATGACACTGCGTTAAAATATGGGAAAGGTGGTTCACTGTCATTATTCGTTTTTTTAAGAATAAAGTACACTATATGGACAAAACTATGGGACGCCTGACCATTACACTAACAGGGACTTTAATGACATTGCATTCAAATGCATGGACTTTGATACAGAGTTGGACTCAGCTTTGACACAGACATTAGGTAAAGTGTTCAGTTTTACATTTCTTGTTGAAAAAATCAACATTTGTTCATGTATTTGGACTTGATGCTGAGAACCTGATTTTTCTATAGAAAAAGATCATTTAAAAAAATTAAATCATTCTTATCATTCTAGGCTGTGCACAAACTCTTGTCACTGGGGCACAGTCATGCTTAAATAGAAAAGGTTCTTCCCCAAACTATGTCCATACAGTCGGAAGCATGGCGTTGTCCAAAATGTCTTGGTCTGCTGAACCATTAAGAATGACCTTCACTGAAGTAAGGGGCCTAGCCCAAACCCTGAAAAACAAGTGTGTCCCAATACTTTTGTCCATATTGTGTGTATACCAGTCATCCATAACATTAAAACAACCTGCTTAATATTGTGTAAGTTCAATTTTATTCCACCAAAACAGCTCTTACGCATAGAGGCAAGGACTCCACAAGACCTCTGAAAGTGTGCTGTGGTATCAGAACCAGTCAGATCCTATAAATTGTGAGTTGGGTCCTCTATGGATCAGACTAGTTTGTTCAGCACACCCCACATATGCTCAATTGGAATTTGGAGGCCACACTGAACACCTTGTCATGTTCCGCAAACCGTTCCTGAACAGTTTTTACAGATTGGTAGAGCCCATTATTCTGCTGAAAGAGGCACTGCCATTAGGGAATACTGCTGCCATGAAGGGGTGACCCAGAGTTTTCCCAGCAGATTATTGCCCAGCAGATCATTGCCCAGAACATCACACTGCCTCCGCTGCCTTGCCTTAGTCCCATAGTGCATCCAGGTGCCATCTCTTCTCCAGGCACATGCACAAGATGTACAAGGAATTCTTCAGACCAGGCTATCTTCTTCTGTTGCTCCGTGGTTCAGTTCTGATGCCTGTGTTCCCATTGTAGATGCTTTCAGTGGTGGACAGAGGTCAGCATGGGTACTCTGACCGGTCTGTGGCTACACACCCTTCTAGACAGCAAGCTGTGAGGTACTGTGTTCTGACACCTTTCTGTTATAGGTGGCATGAACGTTTTCAGCAATTTGTGCTACAGTAGCTCTTCTGTGGCATCTGACCAGATGGACTGGCCTTCACTCCCCACATGCATCAGTGAGTCTTGGGCCCATGACCCTGCCATCAGTTCGCCGGTTGTCCTTCCTTGGACCATTTTTGGTAGTTTCTGAAAACTGCATACTGGAAACACCCCACAAGACCTGCTGTTTTGGAGATGCTCTGACCCAGTTGTCTAGCCATCCCAATTTGGCCCTTGTCAAAGTCACCCAGATCCTTACACTTTCCCATTTTTCCTGCTTCCAGCACATCAGCTTCAAGAACTGACTGTTCACTCGCTCCCAAATATATCCCACCTCTTGACAGGTGGCATTATAACAAGATGGTATTCACTTCAGTGCCATCCACTTCACCTGGCAGTGGTTTCAATGCAGTTGCTGGTCAGTGTAATATCTATGCAACAGTTCCAAATCTTGCTCCTGTGTACTACCTGCAGTATAAATTTTAGCATTTTCATGCTAGACAAAAACTTGATCACTGCTTTAACTCTTGCCAAGCTCTTTATTATGTTGTAACAGAGGATTTTGCTCCAAGGTAACAGGACTTAAAGCCACTTCTATAGCTGGTAGTAATAACACTGACTGCAGAATAATAGAATAGATTCTCATGAAGTGATCCCTTACATTATATGCTATCTAATAATTTTAAGGCTGTGTCATTTAGGATAAGTTCTCATGATCACTTACATTATTATATGCATTATAATCACTCTAATTGCATCCAGCTCTTTGAATACATTCTGTTAAACAAACCAAGCTCACTTTATGGGCACTTGTATAATGTCTCAAAGATAAAGACAACCTTCCTTATGTAGCAACACAAAAATGATTTTCTGTTATGGTAATTTGACTTTTCTAGTTAGGCCTAGATGTTAGATAACCATAAGCATATCATTCAATTTTTCTCTCATATTTCTTTCTACCCACGTAATCAACTCGACATCTCATGCAAGATTATTGACCATGCATGGCTGTCTGCACTGAAAGGCCTTCATGCACTTTGAAACAGCACCTTCCAGCCTCTCTTCTACAAGAAACAGAAGGATTTGCGTGGCATGTTAAATTTCACAGGCATGGATGGGGATTACCTTTTCCAATTTGCAGTGCGTGGTATTTTTATTCTTCATTTAGCCATGCAAACATGGGTAATACAACTAATTTTAACTATTAAATAGTAATTTCAGATGTTTATTATATCTAGATATAAAACAGTTGAAACCAGTCAGTGCAAATGATGAGTATTTGTAATGATATAGTGCAGACTGTGCAGAAAATATGGGCAATGAGGAGAAAAATCAAGGCTGTCCCATAGCTAACGGCCAAGCTTTCACAGTGCCTTAGGACTGCTGGGAGATTTGAGCAGATTAGCACACTACCATTCACATGCATAGCATACATGCAAGGGATTGAATTAATGAAGGATTTTCTTGGCTGTTGTCGATCACATGGTGCAGTCTTGAAATAATCACCTCTGGTGCAATAGGCACATGTCCAATGTGGAGCACAATTAATGCTATTTCTAACCTATTGAAAACATTTCCTTCATGCGGATGGTTACAGCGTGTGCTCTTTTTGAAAGCTGCAATTCATGCCTACTTCCTCCATCTCTTCTTCAAGCCACAGCACTCCCTGCTTCATCTCTACCCCTCCGAATAGTTTTTTTTATGCGGAATGAGCAGTATGGTGCTTTTGAGTCCTTTTTAGTGCCTCAAAGAATCACAGCAAATTATTATGGTTGATAATAATCACTGATTGATCTTTTCACATGTATGTGTGTGTGTCTCTATAAGAACATGACTGAGGAGGTGAATGTCGTGGTGGTGGGCTCCTGTATGACTGATCTGGTCAGGTGAGTTCATGCAAAAAGTTTTTATTTCACAAGAACATCAATCTGATGTTTTTAAAATTAAATTTTGCAAATCTTGAATTTAAGGCATATTGAACCTAAATGTACTTGTGTTGTTACACTCCCAGTATCTATTGAAAATGTGTGTTAGTGTATTCACCACGTGACAAGCTGAACATCACACTCATCCTCATGCTTATGGAACATATTTATTTACGACCCAGACATTGCAGTTTTGAAATAACTCAAAAAGAGGAGAGTCTTTCCAGTAGGAGCTAAATGCAACCCACCATTAGCAGATAGGGAACTGCCCTGAGCCCGTATGAGTTATTAATACTGCTCCAGAGGTGTGAATCACCATGGACTGGTCACGTCGGGTGCTGGTGCAAGTTTTTCCTTGTCAAATGTCTCCTAGTCATATTGGCTGAAGCTGCACTTTGTAACTAGAGCACAACTTTATAGATTTCTCAGAGCAAAAATAGATATGAACACATCAGTGCCATGTATATAGTGCATCAGAATAGACAAAATGTACATATAAAAACACATTTACATTGAAATAGTTTTAAGATAAAGACACATGAGGCAGGTGTAATTATTAGTGTGATGTTTTGTCTTAGAATAAATCCACTCCTTGTGCTCCATGTTCCAGTTTTAAGGAAGCAAAAGAATACATTTTTGAGGCTGCTGCTGATGCAGACCTACATTTTCTTAGAAACTGCCAGTACCGGAGTCTGAGAAAACAACCGTTAAAAGCTTTTAATATAAGCAGCTTTTGTGTTCATCGCTGAAAGAAGAAGAAACCCACGCCAGCAGGATCTTACTAATGAATTTGTGTTTGTAGAATATAATATAAAATTTACTGCATATATTTATATATAAAGTGTGGGTATGTGTGTGTGTGTGTGTGTCTGAGTGTATAGATGCTCTAAATAATGATGTTGTGTCATTTCAGCTACAGGTCAGGACTGGTAAGGACGTGCGTAGTCTTCAGTAGCCCAGTGAAATTTGTTTTGGGGTGCATTCTGCAGTTTTCTTTGTATGGAGATTATGTGAAGCACATTAATCAGAGACTGGCACCTCTCAGCCAGCGCTTTCAAAAGATCTTAAGTGCTTGCCCACACAGGAGAGAAATAGCTGGGGATTCTTTAAGAACACCACTGTTCACTCTTCTCTGTTAATCTTTCCATGGTGGCATAAATCATGCTTTTCCTGGCCTTGTCTTATTGCGACGTTCACAGAAACAAATCCAAAAGTGTGTGTTATTAAACACACATGGCCTTGTTTGTGTTCTACTTTCTCTGTACTTTCTTCCTTTAACATCCCCCCCCCACCCTCCCCACCCTGAAATTAATTCAGCCATCAACTATGGCCTTTGAAAACCAGAGACCGCATCAATTAGGCAACAGCACTAACGGGAAAAGTCTATGTTTATATGTGCGTTCTTTTTTCTTTCTTTCTTTTTTTTCTGAAGGGTGCTTGAAACACACTCCTAGCCCATCAAAGTGCTATGCATGACTTTGAAGTATGAAATCCAGTTTTCTCTCTGGCTGATGTGTGTGCGGGTGTGTTTTTTTTGTCGGCTTGTGTGGTGTCTTGTGTGTGACAGTGAGACGGAAACATCCACTTGCGTCTCCTGTTGAACATCTGTGTGGTCGTGCTGAAGCCAGAGAGTGCCACCTGCTGATCATCTGCGCATTTAATTGCGGCTCAACCACACGCGGTCCAGTCATATGGAGCACAATGGTTATGTCAGTGGTGAAGACCGTTTCTGGCATGATTAGATTTTTCCAATGTAACCTGACTGTGATTTCGTCAACATACTTTTACCAAGGTGTTGGAAAGGTGTGTGGAGCCACAATTCTGTCTTTTAAATATCAAATTCATTCTGATGTGGAAAAACATGCTCTAATACAGGTACTAAACCCTTCCATTGCCATGTTTTTGATTATTTGGAAAAACCTGACGTGAGTCAGTCCCTGACTCCCCCCTATAGCCGCCTAATGTTTTCTTTGAAAGTAAATGTTTTGTTGTGTGTTGGCCCGTGGGTTAAGATGTTCTTACTGTGGCCTTCAGTGGGTTTTTTTTTCTTCCTGCAGTTGTGGAAAGGAAAAAAGGTAGTGAAAAGGATGTAAACAGCACCCTGCCGCACGGCTCACGTCAGTCTCACACCTGTTGTGGTTCTTGGCAACTTGGGAGAATCAGCAGCGTAAAACTGTGTCAAAGTTTGCAATGTGACTGATTGAAAGTTCAGACACTTCTTACTATCAGACAATAGAGTGCGTGTGTTTGTGAGTGATGATGCAGGTGTGGTTAGTCTGGCTTTCGTGCGACTCCAGACGCTGACTCAATCGCGCCTCATTAGATTTAAAGCTCACTATCAACTGACAAAAGACAGTGAAACAGTGATGCTCCTGTATCGTCACACACACTGTTTACACGCCAGCAACATGAGTAAGATTGTTCTCTGATACCAGTGTATTAGTTGTACATTGTTGAAATGACTGAGATTAATTACATTGACTCTATTTTGCCACTCTATTGACTGTTTGCCATTGACACTATTAAAACCAGCCCCTTTGTCCCCCATTTTTATGAAATATGAGACAGAGATTCTGTGTGTTCATATTTAAGACAGATTTAAAGAGGAATTTTAGTTAGTAATACTGATGTTGCTTACAGTGAGTGAAAGTCAATCGGCACTAATTGGCACAAAGAATGTCGTGCTGACTGGTCACCATTAACTTCCTTGTGCAAAAACCCGGCAGAAATTGGGGGTCCCCCTATTAAAATTTTTGTCAACATCTGAGGGAGGAAGGTGGTGACAGATGAAATGAAACAATTGTTGTCAGTGTCAAAACTAAAAGTAACGTTAAAGTTAAAATGATATTTAAAATCGCTGGTAGAATCGGATGGAAATGATTGTGTAAATATTGTGTACCGTTTGGCTCAAATAATGTACAAAACCATTTTTCTGGCTTCTGCACATTCACATATCTCCAATGAGGGCTGGTTTTTCCCGTTTGCAGCTTTACCAGCCAATTGGGTGTTTTTTTAAACTGTAAGTCGCTATGGATAATGTAAGTGTATTCTGGACAAACTCGGGTGAGATACATATGAAAAAGAATCACTTTTTTCTCTTTCTTCTCTTTTTTGAATGCTATGATGTTGCTGTCAGGCCAAAACCTTATCCAAAACGGTAGAAGGTTAAAAAAAATCGTAATTTTGGGGGTGCCTTTTTCCAAAATTTGGGGCATTATATTAAAAAAAAAAAAGACAAAGACAAGAGATAAGACAAAAATGGAGATAAAAGGTTTTATCCCGATGATGTGCTGTCATGTTTCAGGACAGATTATAAGCACACATACTATAATAAAATAGTAATAAAATGCTATCACATAAACAAACCATATTATTATTATTTCTGAAACCTTGTTAAAATGTTCTTAAAGAGAATATTATGTAAGCTAAAACATGTCCTCTTTAGTTAGTGGTGTTTGGCCACTTCTCTTTTAGACCCTTTTCTTTTAAACAATGCTTAAATTTAATTATTAGTCTTAAGTTGACATGTACCATCATTCTAAGGTGCTCTCAGTTGGTCACATGATGATGTTTGTTTCTTTATTACAACTTTTGGAGCTTATTTGGAAATCTGTGGTTGGACAAAGCGCCTCATCAACAGAACAGTTCAGAGTGAGAACAAAACTCACCATCCAGGTTACTGGAAACCAGGCAAATAGTATCTTTATTCATTTAAATTGACTTACTGTAAAAGCCCCTCTTTAAACCTCACAAACAGCACATGCTCCGAGAAAAACAACTTTAGCGGCACGTTCTGCCATCAACAAAAACACAGACACTTGTGGACTTGGACCGAAGCCAGCCTGTAACTTTCTGAGGTCGAGAGTTTTTTTTTCTTCAGTGGAATGAGTAATGCTGCTTGTTCTGGTTGGGTGAGAAACACACGGACCTCTCTCTGTAATGTCATGCATTCCGGCAGTAAAGCAATTACCTTTCTCTGGAGTTCAGAGCCTTAGCCTTATATTTAGAAGGTTTAGGAATGGCAGGACATGCTGTTTACTCTCATAAACAGCTCTTTCAATCACTGTATTCCGGTAAATGTCCTCACCCCTAGCCCAATCTCATTTCAAAACGCTGTGGCTCAGCGGTAAAAGTATGAGTATGGTTGAAGTCAGCTCTTTGTGCTTTTTTCTCAGTCACTGTAGAGAATGAATCAGGTTCTATACATTACTGAGTCAATCATCAAATCAATCTAAACCCCATACTATACTTACTAACTTGTCCTTATTGGTCAATATGCTTTTAAGCCAAAATGTCAGTCATATGATACATTTACAGCAATCCTGAACACACCCATATTTCCCCATGAGGTCAACTTACAGTGTGTCGTACACCAAAAACCATCATTATTTATTCTTAAATGACCATTTTCCAACCTCTCGTAATCCCCTAGAATTCCACAGGCTCATTTTGTTATTGTTCCTTTAAGACTGACTTATGTAAATGACCTCCATTCTGATTGGCTGCCCCTTTTTGGGCCTCATTAAAAAAGCAGTCCATACTATAACACTCCTTATAACGTTTGTGGGCGAGGCTACACTGCTGACATTACAAAAACAGCGAATTGAAAACGGGCTGATTTTTAAAGATTTGCTTCAAAAAGAATAAATGGTAGATTTTAAGACTTTAACAGTGTTTACACACCACACTGTAGTCTTTAATTAAAAAAAATGTGAGGACAGTGTTTTTGCCATTCAAACTGCAGACAAACGGCCTTGATTTAATCAGAAGCTGAAAAATCTAATTTGAGCAGACAGAACAGATATGATTTAGTTTTAATTGCCATTTTGGTTCACATCAGTTACACCAGACATGAATCTGACACTGTTTTTTAATCAGTTCTTTGTCATTACCAATATGATACTAATTACCTTTGTGCATCCCTAGTTTTAAACTATATTTTAATGAATAATTTACCAAAGTGTTTTAATCTTTGTGGCCTAGCACTGTATTAACAATGTGCAGAAACTACTCTTCACTCACACCAACAAATCTATTGAGGCTGTTGAGACATGTAAGTTACATTATGCTGTACATGTCCAGTACTATTAAAATATGTTGTTTAAACTCAACAAAATACTATATTCCTTTAGTAAAAATAGACCCATCTCTCCATTAGTAGGCTGCCACTTTTCAATTGGTTTTGCTCTCTCTCTCTCATGCACTGAATGAGGAACAGCAAGCTAAACATCTAATTAAACTATATCATATATGTCAAATTTCATACAGTCTTTGCTTATCTTAAAAATTTCTAGGAGTCCTGTCCAACCATTTGACATAATCACAGTACAGCAGTGGTGACCTACAACTAGAGTTTTTTTGCCTATTTGTCATGTTTTTGTATTTGCATTTGATGCATGTATCAGTAGTATTTGACATTACACTACTTTAAGACTTGGTGGTCTTAACAGTCAGGGTTCTCTTTAAGTTTACTAGAAAGCTGTTTAATTAGAAAGGAAATTGAGAAAAAGAACTGATATTCCTGAGGCAGTGTAAACCGGACACACAGGCACCAAATCTGCCATTTTAACTCTGAAGAGTGAAAATAGTCTAAAATACCTGTAATCCAAGGTTTTCTTCTGTATTTGTCTTACTATGTTGTCTGTTCTACCTTCTACCTTGTCAGCCAGACACCTAGGCTGCCCAAAGCTGGAGAGACAATACATGGACACAAATTTTTCATTGGCTTCGGCGGCAAAGGAGCGAACCAGTGTGTTCAGGCTGCTCGACTGGGAGCCAAGACTGCCATGGTGTGCAAGGTACACGAAACTGGTTTGTTTTTCTGAAGTCAGGTCATGTCCGAGTCTGGACATTTCTGTGCATGTGCAGTTCTTTATTTCATTTTGTTTCATACCTATCAGTTTGTCATTGTTAGTTTGTACCCACAGCACCAGCATCAGAAAGCCCAAAGAGGTAATAAAGGCCTGTGTTTGTGAGTACAAAGAGCCCAATCGATACTGAAGCATATGCACAGCACAAAAATAGGCTGCTGTGCTTTCAGAAAGCCTGAAAGAAGGGTTGCACTTCAAAAGACAGAGGGCCAGGTAGAGAAGGGCCCCAGCCTTGGCACATCTTTTACAGCGTGGGATAAAAGTAGCCCCAGTGGGCAGAGAGGGACCCCTCCACCCCTTACCTCAGCACTGAACATCTCAGAGAGAGTAAGGGAGAGAGGGGTGCGGTGGTTTAGAGGACTGTTGGTAGTGCGGAGGCGTCCTGGGTGGGGTGGCTATATCTGGAAGGCTTGGCTGGATTTAGCAATGTAGAACTTTGCCCTGGCAGTGAGGAAGGAGAAAATATTGTTTCAGATTCCAGTTTAAAGGTGGTTCCTCATGTTCATCAAACCACTTAATTCAACTTTAAGCTTATAATCTTTCAGAAACAATTGTCTTACTTATGAAACCAGTAGGGATCAGTTTCACCTCTTACCCCTGGTGTATTCCAGTGGCATTTCTAGACCACTCGTTTACTGGCACATTCTAAATAAAGGGAGGCTCAACCCAACCTTTTGGCTCATCAGTCGTGGGGCAGAGTAGTCTGCATTAATACCAGAAAGATGCATGTATTTTGCGAGTAAAAGTTGTCCAACCACTTGTCCAGCTCTCTATCTTGTGGAAACTTAAATAGTCTTACTTGCTTTGGGTGTGTGTCCTTGTCGCCTGTTCTTTCTCCTTCTTCTTTAGACATTACATTCATGCATAAGTTTTTAATTTCTTTAGTTTTGCACTGGAGCTACAAGGCTAATGTAGCTAACTAGTAATGAAGGCTTATGAACCCTAGCATCACACTTTTGCCTTAAACCATGTCAAGCTGTTTAAGCTCAGTTTGATTATGTGGTATGTCACAGTGTTCTGTATAAAAATAGATAAAAAAAAATAGCTGCAGCCACCCTGAGGCCTAATAGTCATCTGTATTTTTGTCATTGTTAAGGAATGTCACATTTTGTCAGGGACCACATAAGCAAGTCTATTTATGACTGCTTGACTACAACTTGCCATTTGCACGAGGCTAAGCATCATTCATTGGTTAACTACATTAGCTGTGTAGGGCAGATCTAAAGAAGCAGCCTTCAGACACCTTCTTGTGTCTGATGGACAACAGAGGTTAGGGAACAAGTGTGTAAGTTTGATTGTGGCCTGAACTACTCCTTTAAGTCTTGCTTTTTCCTGAGGAACCCAAATTACAAATATTTCCTTCCTCCACAGGTTGGAAACGACTTTTTTGGGAACAGCTATATTCAGAATTTCAGAGACAATGGTGTATCCACAGGTAGGGCTTCACTTCTCTTTATCAAATTCTGCTTTTTATAAGGCGATATTAATATGGAGGCGATTGTTTGCAGATTTGGATCTTATTATTGTCATGCAGTCTCATCTATGTTGCACTATCCCTCTGCAGCTTTTGCAGAGCAGACAGCTGAAGCTGCGACCGGAGCTGCTTCCATCATCGTAAACGATGCAGGTAGTGTGAAGGGGCTCCGTGTGTGGCGCCCGGTCGCACCCACAGGCTTTAAAAGCTTCTATAATAACACACCACTAAGTGCACTTCTGAGTGAACCACAGATGAGTGGGCAGCTCTGTACCTGTGTCATTCAGCATGTCACCCACACGGCTATAGAACAGTTTATAGCAACACAGATTTTATATAGTGCTGCTTGAAGATGGGGGCTGGTGACATAACCAGCCTGTTGCTAAATGTAAGGCCGTAGTGTGCTGTAAATGTCACTAATCACGGCTTTAGCACGGCCACCGAGCCGGGTGGAGAGCCGCGAGTGAACTGCCAGCGCCGCAGGGAGAGTAACGTCACCATCGCCATAACAACCTGGCGATAGCACGGTGTCCCAGCATCCTGTGTAAAAGTCACAGTGACTCGAGATGGAACGGCTGAAGAGCTGGATGGACAAAAAGATCATCTTGATAAAAAAAACCTTACTCTGCAAGTTTCCGAGTGCTGATGTCAGCATTATGTTAGTGCTCTCTCTGTTATGCAAGAGGGTCGTTTTGTGCATGTGTCCATCTTGCTTTTCAAAGTGTTTTTTTTTCTTCATGCAAATGAGAATATATGCTTTGACTCTCCTTGTTGCAGCACCTCCTAGAGCAGCTCGTTCAGATTGAAGTGCAGATAATCAAGCCCTTCCATTACATTCTGCCTCCTTCCTCTCCAGATATCGGCCTTTTTTAACACTAAACCTTTTACTGGAGGGAGCAAAATGGTTCATTCTGTCTTTTAACTGACTCTTCCTACTCAGTCAACCAACCTTCACCAGGAGAAACGTTGAGGGTAGCCCTCATTTACAATGTTGCAGAGCGTTTAGAGTGCATAAAGTGAATGGAAATATTAAAATGAAATTTAGTCAACTTAAAACATAACCAACAGACCAAATGAAAACAGACAAAAAGGAAACAATCAAGGTTGTAGATAGATAGATAGATAGATAGATAGATAGGTAGGTAGATAGGTAGATAGATAAACAAACAAACAACAAAAGTAGACTGTGAAGTATAATTAAATAAGTTAGAATTTAAGATGACAGACTAAAATATGGCAACCAAATACTGTGATTAGTTCAGTTGCAGTTCCTTCATTGTGCCTGTTTTTAAGCAAAGCAAACAAATACACAGGAATATACTTCAGTCAGCCCTTATTAACTATTACTCTACTTGAACATAAGAATCAGATAATGATTTGAATGTCAGTCTGGTCTGAATACATTTAAGCGCTGATGCTGCATTGAGGAGCTGCAAGCGTATATATCAGTAATATCAGTGCTTTTTGATGTATTGCTTTAACCAACATAAGGCCCTTGGTGTCACAGCTACTGGTGCACATGGTTTAAATGCCAACATCTGTTCCACTAGAGGGTCTGTGTGAAGAAGGTGCTTAAAGATAATAATTACAATCTGATTTGGAAATTTTCAAAAACTTTTGGCAATCTTTTGGCAGGCAAGGTATAAATAATTAAAAGTGAGCCTGTATGTCAAAGATGAAGTGAATTTCCTCAGTTCTGTCCGTGGTTGTGTTTGCAGGTGAGAATGCCATAGTGATCGTAGCAGGAGCGAACATGCTGCTGGGGGAAGAGGAGCTGCAGCGGGCACAGCCTGCCCTGGAGAAGGCCAAGGTGCTGGTCTGCCAGCTGGAGGTCAAACCACAAACCTCCCTACGAGCTCTGCAAATGGCTCAGCAGAACCACGGTCAGTTCCCCACTGTCAGTATGTCTGTCCATCTCTCTGTGCCCACCTTTGATTGTCTATTTCATTTAGGACTCATATTTCTCAGTATGATAATCAGAGGCCAGTATTGTGAGGGTTTTAATATTATTGCAATATTGTTATAATTCGTTGAAGAAAAAAACACTGATATGTCTTTTCACCACTGGTATTACACTGAATTGTTTATATTAAACCTTTTAACTGGGATAGGAGAAACTATTCACATCTTGGCTCGATAAGTGGCTCGATAATATGCACATGGTAAAGTTCAAAGAACAAATTGTCCCCAGGCAGGTATACCATTCAAGATTTCTCTCCGACAAATGATACCAAACAGTCCCATATGGCAGGATGGCCTGAAAGAGGTAGAAACTGAGAGCAATAAACAATGACCACCCTCACAATCATCTCTGTTCCTACATCCTACACAAAAATTTGTACACAAGCAAAACAGAAGTTTGAATTCTGGTCAGACAAAACATAAAAATTCTTTGGAAATATTTCAGCTCAACTAAAGGTTGCGTGTATGAGCCTAAGAACGCACACCCACAGTGAAGTACGGATGTTGGAACATCATGAAGCACGTCGTTGAAGCGAACGTAAACAGAAAGATTTACCAGGAGATATTAGATGAGAACTTAATCTCATCAGCCAAGAAAAAGAAGTTGACGGGAAGACAACAACCCCAAATATAGCCACAATAACTGAGGACTGGTTTCTAAAGAAGTTGAAGGTGCTTGCATGGCCCAGACAATCTACCGACTTGAATTCCATTGAAACCATTTGTATGCATGTAAATAAGTGGGTATATCTACTAGAGGTATAATTATCATTGGGTTTTAAACCACAGTATATTATTTAAACCAGTACCAACATATCCCTAGTCTCCTTTCGTTGTCGGCATATCTTTCATCATTCTGTCTAACCTACTATCTTTTTTCTCCTGTGTATAGATAGGCAGATGCTAAACGGGTTCTTTTCAGAAGAACAGATAACATCTTTTCTTCCATCTTTAAACACAGCTAGTCCTTTGACTTGACCCCTTTGACTCATTTTGTGAAGTCCCTGTTAGGCTTGTGGTATGTATTTATTTAGTTTTGTTTAGCTCCAAAAATAAATAAGAACTGCATGAGACAAATACCCAGTGGAAAATCCCACTGCTCATGTACTACAAACATAATTAACGTCATTATCTAATCAGGTCCCCACTGATCGGAAAACGCCCTCCTTCCCTGATTTGGAGATGCACCACAATGTGGCATGACTCGTCCACAGATGGGCACCACAGATGGTCACCCACATCCCCTCTACCCACCCTCCCTTCCACCACCACCTCCATCCCCCTGCCATCACACCCCAACACTCATCACCTCAGCACTGTCCAGGAACATGCCAGTGGCAGCATTAGCAGACCATATCAACTAGTGAGAATTGGGCCATTAGCCCAGATTATGTGAATATCACTTGAGATGGATTCGTCAGGCAGTGACGTGTGTGAATAGCACTTAGCCACGGCTCAAGGCTTGGATTACGCACATGCCACCTCCACAGGCTTACCGGGGGAAAATTGGACTTTGTTCTGTCTGCACATTTCCCATTAATTCGCAAGTGCTCCATGTAGTTACATGATTCGATACCTTTAGAAAGCGTTGTTATGGAGTAATGTGTAATTTCACAGGTCTCTAAGCAGCAAGATGTAGGATCCAGCCTTCGCTCTAGGAAATGATTTAGCATTTTTTTTTTCCTTTTCGTTTCTTCAGATGTAATTAGAGCCACTTGAATGCCCTCTGAAGACTCAGGCTTCGCCAACCCATCCATATAAGTGCATGTGCATCTAAATGCCTCAACATATGCAGCAATCCATGCCACATATTGACCTTTTCTTTTATTTGTCTTAATTTGTCTCAGTGGCATTTTGTTAATGTCTCCATTGCCAGTGACTAAATCAATGTGAGTGTGTGTGGGGGGAATAGAGCTCTAACCATGAAATGCATGTGGAACATTCAGGGGGTAGCAGTCTGGGGGTAGCTGAGGAGGGCTGTTATTGATCAAGAGAATCATGGTAGGCTCAATGTGGAGCATGACCAACTGTAGGCATTTCACATCTCAGACATTACTCAGTCTCCGTGGTTACCCCAACCTCCCCCCCCATTCTTCAGTGCACGTCAGAAACCAGATGTGTGTAATAACACCTGCACTGACGAGGGAAAGAAATGAGAGTTAATTTCTGCTCTGTGTATGAGAGTGAGGGAGACAGAGAGATATTCTAGATGTACTATAGATGTTTTTATCACCAGCTCTCTGAATTTGGTCTCTTTGTCCATTGCAGTGCATTAAGCAGGGATGAGGCACTACAGCCTCTTATGTCATCACTGAGTGATATGTTGGGAATGCGTTTGAGAGCTTATGAGAATACATGAAAGGATGAATAGTACCATGATGTATTAGATTCTCAGGCTAATGGTGATCATGGCTAGATTTTATCGTCACTGTCTCCAAAACCATGATTGTTTAGGAGAAGCCAAGACAAAATGCACCCATCATGTTAATACTATTAATGTACGTTAATGTAATGGGATTTTATTCCCTGTAATTCTGCACTATTTCTAATGGACCGTTGATCATATGGCAGAAGGGACAGGAACATTTCTAATGGTGTTTTTAAAAAAGGTGATTTTACTAGGTTGTGATGCGATGACATAAAACATAACGAGAAAAGCCACAATATGAAAAATGATGAGTTTGTAGTTTGCAGCTACATTAACATTCATGAATCTTCATGCCGTGATGAGCTATTTAGCAGCGATCAGAAATGAGAAGTTCTGTGGTAGAAAGGGGAAGGTGACGATGTTTTGGTCGCTGGAGCTTCTTATGTGGTTCACCAAACGCTTGCAAAGGGACACGGAAGTGTTTACTTATCACTTACATCATACTGAAACTACTGTTCTCTAGGGAATGGGTAAAAACCGAGATCAAGTGAAAATTCATCTAGGGGGCCACTGAGTTTCACACTGAGTACTGTGTGACGTGCATGCAATACGTCATGTTGTTTCCTCTCAAGTCATACCCGTATCTCGCCAGCGCTGCATAAATAGTAAAAATCTTTTCTCAAATGAATCAGCCATTTGGGTTGGTCCCTACGTGACCCTTCAGTACATTTTTGCACACTTCACTGTGTTCTCTTTTATTGTCAACAGTTAAGACCATATTCAACCCTGCCCCTGCCATTCCTGACCTCCATCCTGACTTCTACAAAGCCTCTGACATCTTCTGCTGCAATGAGTCTGAGGTGAAGGCATGACAGTCACACATACCCATGTACACAAATATACAGGAGAAGGCCAGTAAGAAGTAAGTGAAAAGCTGGAGGTGTTAGAAGATAATATTAAAATGAAATACAGTCGACCCCCGAAATTCGCGGGGGTTACGTTCCAAGAGCACCCGCAAATTGTGGAAAACCGCGAATTTGTGATGTGGTAAAAAAAAAAGCCTATAAATGCCTATTTTTATAGTGTAAACCCTAAATATGCCCCCAAATATGCTCCCAGAACACTTTTTTCATTTTAAACTCCTACTTTTAAACGGCTACTTTCAAACCTCCTGCCTCTCAGTACAGGGGTATTTCACCATCCCAAGACCCTTTTTCGTATACGGTTGCTTTGTGTTCTCTCGACAGTACTGAAAAAATAATAGTTATATTTTATATGGAAATGTAGCTGAATTTACGTTAATATTTATGTTACAAAATTAGTAAATTATATTTTTCTTAATAATTTAGCACTAAAATGCATGAAAAATAATATATTGCCACGAAAAAAGCAAAAAAAAATGCTTGTCTAAATGACGTGATTTGGGATATGGGGAATATTGTATACTTTTAGTTTTCCACTGAGCTATTCCGTTGAGTGAAGTTAAGCAAATAAAGCTGATGCAGCAAAGTGAGACTAAAATCATCTTTTTCACCCTCAGTGCCTCAGATCAATGGGGGTCATTGTGTTGAAACAGGCACAGAAGTATAACCACCCAAGTGTGCTACCTGGTCATGACCTGTAACAAAACAAGATGAAGATTTCCTTTTGGGGGGGGTTGGTTTTTCTCCCACTTACGGTAACTGGTGTGTTTGGAACCACCCTCTCTCACACCTTTGGCTGCGCAAGATGACAGATGAGGGCTTGGATTGATGGGAAACCGTTAAGGGAAAAAAAATGACTCCACAAGGGAAGGCAGATGCGTGGCCGGTGAGTCACTTTGGCCTGGGGCACAAGAGGGCTGCTATGACTGGGAGCAGAACCAGAGTTCTCCGTTAGGGCCACTTTGATGTGGCAGACAGGCTGGAGAGGGGAAAATGTACAGGTGGGACTTGAAAGTGAGAGCTCCACTGTACACATCACCCTCAGTGTTCCACACACCGCCTGACAAATCTTTCTTTCATCCACCAGCTTTGGTTGCAGCAGTGAAAGATGAATAATTGGGAGCGCACTGAGGCGGATAGATCACCCTACAAAAAAAAAGATGAGTAATCTGAGTGACATTCAACTGTGGCAGAAAGCCAAGGCGAAGTGTAAGTGCGATATCTAAAATACACAAATATAAAAGGGTTACTCTCTGCCCGCCCTGGCTTCAAGATCTCTGATGCGTATCTCCTTGCCTTTAAGTGATACTATGTAGTCTCCAGGTGTCTGTCTGTGTGGTCTGTGACCACATCAGGGCAGAAAGCTGTGCTCTGTTTAATGTCACTTTCTGATCACGGTCATTCAGCATTAGATGCTGAGTGGTTCCTCTGTCTGTAAGATACAACAGGGTTCGTTTATGTAGATGTCCGATCCATACAATATACACTCCCAGTGATAAGTTCCACTTGTGGGACTAATAAACGTTTATCTTAAAGGGATAGTTTGTCCAAAAAACGCATTACCAGCAAATAAAGTGCAGCCAAGACAAATTTCATCTGTAGCTTTGCACTGACTATAAGCAAGGTAGGAAACATATATTTAATGAGTATTTACCTTAGCATCATGTAAACTGCATAAATCATCACACACTTGACAGAAATTCAATTTAGTTGGTAAGTAATATCTATTAGACATGCTTTTGTGGTTTCTGACACTGTATGGTAAAAGTGGACTAAGGTATTTCACAAAGTTTTTTTCACACTTTGTGTGGAATGAAGTGTGACAGTATAGCACAAAGTGTGACGAACTTTATAATTAAGAGTGCAGTTAGCAATATGCTAAGTGATGTGGTATCATTTTCTGTGATTCGTAAGCTCAAGTCAAGTAGGTGTTTGAAACAAAATTCCTCTAGGACCATGGGGCAACACAAGGAGAGAAACCAGAAACGCCAAAAGACTACACAAGTGCAGACAGGACAGGACTAAAGAGAGAGTGCAAAAAAACACCAGAGCAACAGTACAATAATTTTTACAGGACAAGACAAACTACGGTGCAATCGACAGTCACAGTACTAGTGTGAGTGAATACAATATGATGACAAAATAGTTTAGTGTGCAACAAAATGCAAAGATTGAGGTAGACAGCAAAAAATAATTGTGCAAAAAAAGCAAATAGCAGCAACAGGATTAGAATAAAATGTACAGTATATAAATAAATACAGTGGCAGTTGGGGAATACGTTTTCTTTGTTTATGGCAGAACAGTTACTCCAAGTTCTGCTTCGTAGCCCCAGTGCAAAACTAATGAAGCAAACTTCAGGCACTAAACATACTTTGGATGTCCAGCTGCATTTGTGGTGAGTGTTTAGATGAGATTTTTTGATAAAGTCTTCCTTTAAATCTAGCAGTCACCTAAAGCAGGCCTTAAAAGTATAAAATGCTCAACACAAGCTGTATCTCAGGAAATAAAAATCAACTCTCTGACTAACTGGGCAGTGTGTTTGTGCCTGTAGGCTGAGCTGCTGACGAAGTGTCCAGTAGCGTCAGTGGAGGATGCAGGGCGAGTAGGCCTGGAACTGCTGAACAGAGGCTGTGCTTCAGTCGTCATTACCCTGGGCCCTCAGGGCTGTGTGGTGCTGCAGTCCACGGACCCAACTCCCAAACACATCCCTACAACCAAGGTTACCAGTGTGGACACTACGGTAAGACTCAGACCCCCCAGGCTACTCATCTCAATGGCCCACCTAGTCTAGAGACTAGGACTGGATGATTTGGTCTATAAATCACAATGTTTTTACACTGCGATACACAATATGTATCTCAATATTTTAAAATCTCTTCTAAAGCACATCATAAATGCTCAGTTTCCCCTTGGATGCAGATAATCACACCAGAAGGGTGATTCTAGTCCCTACTACATATGTCTGTTTTAAAAAATTCTTGTTTAATTTAATTGATTGTTTCTATCAGAACAGGTTTAAACTTCCAGATACAAAACCACAAATCTCATCTAAATATGTCACACAAACACACACAGGAGAGTGGTCTGGATGGTCATGCGAGTGTGTGTGTCTTATGTGTATGTTTTTTTTTTTTCTTTTTGTGTCTGAGAGAGTGAGAAACAAAACATCAAATTGAGTCTCGTGCCCAGCAGCTTAAAAAATGTACTCAACATTTGCAATATTGTCATTTACTACATCTCACACAGAACAAGCCACAATAACATTGAGTATATCTGAAATGTCGCCCAGCCTAGATAAGGCATCGCTGCAAGAAATTGGATGGGCTCAGTTAACACAATACTCTGACATTTTTCAATAGAATCTTTATTTGCCACATCTATATCACACACAGTTGACAGTTTCAGCATGAACTCCGCTTATAACATTTGTGTGGTTTTATGTGTCGAAAACAGTCACCATTCATTTATACATAACCACTTTTCCTTCCTGATTCCTGAGGAATCACTTTTCCTTCCTTTTCCTTCCTGAGATCAACAGGCTGTTTATGCTATGATGGGTTTAAGATATATGTAAATTAGCTACATTCTAACTAGCTGCATATTGTGTCTCATTCGAAAACAGGCCCTGCCTAAAACACTGCTTGTAACTTCAGCATGAATAGATGTGGCTAAAGCATAAATGTGTAATAAGCATAAATGTGTAAATGATTCTTGTGACATCACTTTTTTCCGTCTTAGTTTCCATATATTGGCTGTACAGATGGTGAAGTGAACGGTACGTTTTGAAAACTGAACAGTGTTTACATACATCAAACTTTTTGTAAGCAAGAAATTTTGATTTATCCTTCAAATGGGCCCTTTTAATAAAATAAAATCCCTTGCCTGAAAACACACTTATAATAGAAGCCACTGGGCACATGCTGTGGTATTCAACTTAGAGAGTGAGATGAATTGACTGCGTTTAGATACAGACAATGTAGCTGATAGTGCTGAGACAGTATATGCGACATAATGCAAGCCTTGTTAAAATATAACCATGCTATAAGACTTATTGTTTAAATTAGTCATACCCTTTCATGAGAGGTTGTGCTAAATGATATCTGATAACATGGCAGCATGACAGTGACATATGTTGTCCTATGGCATCCATTCATAATTTCATTATGGTCAAAGTGTGATGCAGTGTCTGAACATGTTGGATTAATCATAAGTGAAAATGATCGAGAGAGGCTGGTGAGTGTCTTCAGTACTGCATGTATCCCAGCTGAATAACCCTCAGGGATTTAACTCCACTTTGTCAGTAAATGACGTTCATGGTTAAGAGTCATCCTGTGAGAATTTATTGTATTTTGCATCACTGGCCATTCAGAATGCTTCTCCTCCGTACATGTGTCATTTTTTAGTGCAGAATCTTTGAAGCCATCAGCGTTCTTCAGACAAAAAAAACAGTACTTCATATTTCACATAAATGTGTCTTAAATTTGAATAAAAAATTTGATTGGGGCATTAGCTTATTTCATAAGTCTAATCAAATGAGTGCAGGCTTAATTTTTGGTTGTGGTTCCTCTGGCTTCCCCACAGATAGCAATCTATAAAAGGGATGACTCATTTCGCAAAGCGCTTCAGTGGGTTTAGCGTCATAATATTTCACATTTCCTTTTCTTAAGTTCTGCTGTGGATTCTGAAACGAGAGAGGAGAGTCATATTGTTGCTTAATTATGTTTGTTTACAGTGTTTGTTTGTTTGTTTTTTACTTGGAATTGTGTCATTAAGGTGTGGTTGCCATATCATTCTGACAAAATTTTAAGAACAGTGGATTTTGTCTGATGATCATAGAATAGAGTAGGATGTGTTGATAGCAGGAAGGGATGTGTATATACCTAGAATCTAGTGTGAATGGAGCTAATTTCTCACATTACCAAGCAGCCTCTGTGGTTTTCCTTCCATTCACTTGTAAATGTTCGGAAATAACACCAACTAAATGTGAAAAAGAATGTGGCCTTACTGTACTCCCTGTTTAATTAAGTGAGATTTTACCCAGCACTTAACCTCTGCTCACTGAAGGATCCTTTCCAGGATCAGTTCCGCTCCTTCCTCAGTTATGGTGCCCTTGCCTATATAGATGGAGGGAAAAAGGAATGACTTATTGTTCCAATTCAGTTGTGGTCAGGTAATGATGTTGGATTATTAGAACTGGATCACAAACATCACTCCAGCACCTCTCAGAGGTTTTGGATGAAGCTCCTTCACCCCAGAGGATGCAGTACCACTGCTGCATATCCCAGTGCAGGGCGCTGTATACCCCTCTGGATGATTCTTACAGTTGGGCATGGTGACCTTATGCCCCCAAAATATGATTGACCTCCCCAGTGCCCCCAGTGCCCGTAGTACTGTCAGTCTGAAAATGCCCAATGCCACTGGATCAGATCTACAATGAAGAATCACAGTACCACATTTTTAAACAGCAGAGACATGGCTCGACCACTTCGGCAGGCTAGTGAAAAATTCTAAAATACAAGGAAATGTAGGATAGGGAACCATTAAAGGCTTCAGATTAACAGGACTCTGTCTTCTGCCACTACGTGACACAGAATGAGAATCAGCACATTCACAACTTTTTATTTATCAATGACTAATCAGCGTGAATGGCACATTTTTTCTGTAAGCATGGGAGAATGTTTCTGGAGATCAGCTTCAGAGAAGTTCACTTAAGATAAAATGCTTATAAACCTGCAGAAATATCAAATAATATTGTAATATTTTGCTTTCTGAAGCGATGCTGATGGGTTCAAAGCATTTGCGTCATCAAAGTCTGAGCAGATTTTCATTGAATGTTTCGTGTGTTTGTTGTGAGAGGCCTCAGTCAAGGCCACTATAAAATTTAAAGCCATGATAAGATGGAAAGTGTATTTCAAAGATACTTCCACTTCTTCTGGAAATTATAGTGATAAGAATCAGTATACCAGCTGCTTCACTGAGACCGGAGAACCATAAAATTAGTCTGTTCTACGGTTAGTCATTAGTTTGCTAGTTTGGAACATGCTTTCAACATAAAATCAGCTCCATAATTATTGGTACCCTTTATGAAGATGGGTAAAAAGGTCATGAAACCATTAACTGAAATAGATTTTGTCTAATAAAACTAAAACCTTCATTTATTTAAATTACTGGCACCCTTAGACACCTGAATAGACAATAATTAAGATAACAATTAAGACAATAATTAAGACAATTTAAACAATAATTAAGAAGTTTAAAAAAAAAACAGAGCTGTGAGGAGGATGGTTAGAGATTGGATTTTGGAGATTTGCAGAAGTTTGTAGCATTTTGGGGTCACCAAGTATCAAAAACAATGTATAGAGGTATGACTGAGGAACAGTGAGAGGAAAGGGTTGTGGTAGAGTACTAAACCTTTGTCAGAAGAAACAGAAGGTGGAGATGGAAATGTGAAGGATGTTAGAATGTAAAGTGGTGGCACTTCAGGCACGGTCCTCCACTTAGACTTCAGTTATTTCATTTAGTGAGTGTATATTTTATCTACTGTCATAAAAATGAGGGCAACTACATTTCACATGCACTCAGCTCAGTTAATACACCAAAGCATTCAGTATATAGAGGAAATAAATATCACACTTTTATTTCTTCAGTCTGTTTTTGATATTAGGTTGAGAAAGCCTTACAGCATTCACTGTGAGAATCTGCAATGATACACATAATCAGCCTGGGGGCAAATGCCATGTACACCATAATCTGTACACATCTAGCAGCAGGAAGATACTGCAGCTTAGTGGAGGGATGGGAGATTTTGTTTAATTTATTACAGAATGTAGTTGTTGACCTTTTTAAATGATTTTTTTGTTTGCCAGACTACAATACAAATATATATATATATATATATATATATATATATATATATGTGTGTGTGTGTGTGTGTGTGTTTTCATTTTATTCTTTTATTTTATATTTTTGGGAAACTGTAGCCTTTCAGTTCTGATCAGAAGGCTTTTTTTATGTGTATTTGATCCCAGGCCTATCCATTGCAATCTGTATTTTTTTTTCACACACAAATTTCACAGTTTTGACTGTGTTATAGATTTTTTTTTTTTAATAAAACAATAGAGTATTATATTATTGTTGTCATATGGACACAGCATGTGACAATGGAACTGTACTTTGCAAGGCATACAGGACGAGTAAAAAAAAAAACCCCACTTCCACTCGACACATTGGATACTGCTATTTTATCTACCATGTGTCTGTTTTCACATTCCTGTGTACAAAAATCCCATCCCATGAAGTCTATGGTTTTATCAGTATAATTATTTTCATATTCATTGTAATCTTAGAACATGTACTGATATTTACATGTGTTTTTATGTCTGAATGATGCATTTTGCAGAGTATTTCGTATGAATTGTCGGTTACCACAGGCTATTGCCATGTGGTAACTCCACCAAAAGTATCCCATCATAAACATTTTTAAAATACATTCCTTTTAATCGTGCCATTTTCAGTTGGAAAAAATCCTATTTTTACATGTATTTCAGTAGTCATGTAGTAAAGAGTTTTATTTAACAATTTATCTTACAATTTAAAAGCTTCTGACTGGTTTATCATGTGACCCAGCTTGGATTTCATCATCTTGTCAGACCTTTCAAATGGGACAGTAGCTGAAGCGTATGGTGTTATTATGACGCTCTGTATCCATAACACTGTAATGTAAACTTGAAAACAGCGGGTGCTGAATGAGGCGTAAATGTATGTCATTATCCTTTGATTGCGGGCCGTGATTCTTTCCCCTAACAGCAATGATCTGCAGCTTCTCCCCGAAATTTCTCCCTCCTTATCAAACACACATGCACAGACACAAATAAACACGTTCATGCTTTTGCCTTTTAATAGTGCCTGTATCTCTGTCATCTGCATAAACACTCAAACACACAGCTTCTACCGTCCAAACACCCGGGCCGTGTATGAGCTGCAGTCCTGTTGGGGGTAAAGCTGCCCCCACCTCCTGTGTGACTCACCCCTCAGCACTGCTCCAGTCAGCGGCCGGCTGCCTGGCTGTGGTTTCCACAGCGCTGTGGGCCTGCTCCCGCACACTTTCATGACCCATAAATCCTGAGTTGTTTAACTCTTTTGGATGCCCTGATCCCTCTTCCAGTAAGCCCTGTTTTCCCCCAGCTGTTAAAAAAACATGAGTGGGTGAACGCCAGATTCTATCTGAGCGGCTAGACAAAGCCAAGGCATGTTTCTATCTGTGTATTTTTAAAACCTTTACGCAATTTTTTTTCCATCAAGGAAAAACCCGGGCTACTTTTCTGCTTCCATTTGTATGATCTGTTGAATGGAGAGGTGACCGGGGCTATCGCAATAGCATTCAGCAGTTCCACACTATTTGTGCTGGTGTGTAAACGTCTTTGCTCAGCGTGGGACGGTGTTAAAATGCAGCAGGTTAAAGTTTAGCCAAGGCAACTGTGCAGTGAGTCACCGCACACACCGCCGCTCATCCAGCGCTTTTTGCTTTGTCACTAAAAGAATGCAACGTGCTGAAATCTAAGTCTCATTCTTCACCGCTGAGCAGTTTCTCAGTGATCTCATGCTTTTTGTTAGTATCTCGTGGAATGACCTGTGATTTTCGAATGTGTGATTCAGGGTTTTTTTTTTTTAACTACTCAGCTATTTCACATCGCAGCAACTGCCGGGTTGCAGCATCATAGTTCACGGATGCAAAACCCATTTCCCTGCGAGAGTCGTACACTTCTGACATGTTATCCGTTCACAGCATGTCAGATTAATCATTTCTCCACTATTCCCAGCTTACCATAATAGAATCTGCGTACTGAATAGAGACCAGTCTCAAGTTAAAAGCATCAGCTGCTTCTCACTTGTGTGTAAGCCAATCTCCCACTGTGTGATCAAAAAGCCTTGTGGCGTGGCACTACATGAAAAAAAAGCCAAATGTGTAAAGGCCCACTCGCCCATTTACAAACAGTGAAAGGTCAGGACGCCTGCAGGACACAGTAAAGATGTTCTCAACTCTCCAGAATATTTATTTGTATAATTTTGAGAACTGCAATTATGGAGAAAATGTTTATACAGTACTTTAAAAAAAAAAAAAAAAAAAAAAGCAGGTCCTCAGGGACCCCCAGGCGGTCCACATTTTGCTCCAACTCAACCCACAATAAAAATGTGGACTTCCAGGGGGTTCCTGAGAACTGGTTTGAGCACCATGCCCTAAAGAATTGTTTGAAAAAAGAGATATATGAGTCTGAAAAACCTTCATAGAACCTTTACATTAAATTCTTCACAGTCACACTTCAAAACTTGTTCTTTGAAGAACCATCCACTGAAAGTGGTGCTTCCAACACCTTCTGCCACCTTTATTTTTAAGAATGTAGTGTAGGGACTGATGATTTCTGAGTCCCTAAAAGAACTTTTCAGTGGATGGTTCTTAAAAGAGCCATGTGAGTAAATGTAAATGAGATGTGAGTGTGAAGAACCTTTTTCAAAATTTAAAGAATGCCACTTAATTTGAAGCTTCTTGAAGGAACCCTTTAAATTGGTAAAGAACCTTTTAAAGAACAAAATGGTTCTTCTATGGGATTGCTCAAAGAATAAAATGTTTCCCTGTACTATTGGAATGCACTCATGTAATTATATGTTGAATTAGTGAGTTATGCAGTAAATTAAGTCAAGTTCAAGTCTGCACATTTGACTTTTGTCAGTTTAATCAACAAGTAATCACAAAAACACTTTTATCACTAAACAAAACTGAATGAACAGGGATAACTTTTGAAATATTAACAGTGAGACTGCACAACAACCACATCATAATAAAATAGCTTTTATTTCATTTACAGAAAAACACAAAAATGAACTGAAAGTTTAGAATCCATACTTCAGAGTTTCTTCGCTTCTTTCATTGAGACAATTTATATCGAATTAGACCATGACTTTTTTATCACTGATGGGATAATAGCAACTTCTACGGGTCTATCCATGTGAAGGAAACCAGCTTCAGACTGATTTTATATTTGTCTTGGCTGAAACAGTGGACATATTATTTGCAGTCTCTCAGGGCTTGGTCCTCAAGTCTATTGAGTAGGGCAGTCTGTGCCATATGAAACATCCTTTTGCCATCAGGCTCTGCTTACTAGGATACATGGTGCTGCTTTGTGAGGATAAAAGCTTGTTTGGGTCTGTGTCCAGACTGTGGGCCACCATGTGAGCACCCCTTCCTCAGGCTCTGCTTTTCAGCCTTAAATTGAACACAGGCCTTCATTCGCCATCCGTCCAGCCCGTGGGTGTGAGAGAAAGTCATCCAGTGTGTATAAATGTGTCTGCAGACTAAACGTGCCATTGCTGTCCACTGTACACACACACCCAGCTGGACCGTGGGTGGGCTGTGCTCCTGCCCCGACAGACAACACAACTTCGAGTGGGTCTAGACAATCAAAATCAGAAAGGCCTCAGCTCAGGGAGGGCGGGGGTACAGCAGAGGACCTACCACAAAGGCCTTCAGCAGGGAGAGGGCTTTACCGGAAAGCACCGCTCACCTCCCGCTGACGTGAGGAGGGTGATGTCATCACACAGGCAGACTGGAAATGAGACACATGGAGGGGAAGCCAGCAGCATTGGCTTACATGGGAAAAAGACATCACCCAGCAACGTGTCATGGTGATGCAAGCTGTCCACTCAAACTCTCTTTATAGGGGAGGACTTTTCCCATCACTATAAAGAGAGGGAAAAAGAGAACCGGTAAACTCAGCTGAAGCTTGTGGTGTTGCTTTACAAAAACTCACTCCCACCAAGTTTCCATCAAACACACACCATTGTTTTCAGGCCACAAGATTTCCACAAAGCAGGATTTCTCAGAAAAGCTTGATAACCTAAACCAAAAAAAGAAGGATTGACAAATAGAAATGTCCCCCACCTCTTCTCTGGACAGCCTCGACTTTAGGGATGTTATGAAGCTAATAAGAAATCCTGACCCCCTACCCAATCACTTGATGCTCCAACCAGGTAAAGGGCTGTCCCATTGTTTTTAAAGAGCTGCATCACTGGACAGCAAAACACACTTGGAGGAGAACAGAAAGGCCTCAATAAGGTGACAAAGTGTTAGACATCAGCATTGGCTTCGCAGTGGTGGAGGGAGAAGGAAGGCCGTCCTAGCCATCCAGAGAGGGCAAGGCCAGTTACACTGTCCTGAATTCCTGACCACAAATGGCTATGGCATCACCCATCACCAGGGATTTAACTTGAAATCTCCCAACAATAGGGCCAAATGCTTTAGTTATATATACATCTGCAGCTGGTGGCCTGGTGGTTAGGGACTTGTCCTGTGATCAGAAGGTTGTGGGTTTGAATCCCAGGACTGCTAGTGGCACCACTGAGGTACCCTTGATCAAGGTACCATCCCCACACACTGCTCCCCGGACACTTAGTCACTGGTTGCCCGCTGCTTCACTTAGTGAATGGGTTAAATGCAGAGAAAGAATTTCACACTGTTCACACTGTATGCTGTGCTGTGGTGTGTTCATGCGTGACTATAAGGGGCCACTTTAATTTATGTGTGTATATATTTTAATAATAACTTTTATTGTGAAAACCTTTTTATACATATAACACATATAATGCACTATAATGTAAAGAGAATGTGTGTGTGTGTGTGTGTGTGTGTGTTTGGCAGATTTTAAACTGTCTTGACCCACCCCTACTTTTAGTGATGTATACATTAGAAAAGCTTGACATGAGGCATAGTGTAATGTGCTGTGGTGCAAGAGTACAGTACATCTCCTGGAAGTCTGTTTACATCTTTTCTAATACAGTACACACGCCCTGCAGCTTAGCCAAAGTTTGCATTGAGTTGGAGGACCAGAAAGTGAACCAGGTCATGCTCTCTGATTGGCCAACGCTAATACTTTTGTCAGTTGATAGACAGGCCGCTCAATCTAACCTTCACGAGTGTGCGTGTAGGACAGCTGCAGTAGGGCTAAGAGGGGTAGTGGCTGTCAGCCCTGCTGAGCGTCAGACATAAAGCCAGTCTTACACTTACTGAAGAAGAGCAGCACTGTATATTTACCAAACGGAGAAGTACATTAAGTGACGAATGCATGTTCTTGTATCTATACTATATCTGTGACTGCTCGTTGTGGTCATTTTGATGCCCTGTTTGTGTGATTATCCAATTATTTGATGAATTATGTGGTTATTTCTACCGGGAATTACATTTACATTGGAGTCAGTGTCTATATTAACATATATAAAAGATGTTTGCTTCTTTGTGCCAGCTTGCGGTATTATTGATGTGGGGGTGGGGTGGGGCGGGGGGGCTTACCAGAATCAACACGATGGGTGGAGGTTGCAAACTTCTTTGGTCATGCAGGGTGGAGTTATTACCAGACAAGTGTGAAATTTTCCAGAGGCAGTCGATGACCATAGTTTCAGCTTCAACTACCCGCGCAACCCGCAATCAAACGGCTTAAATGGAAACTAACAATAACTGGACAGGAGTTGAGAGCTTTGGAATGCTTTATTTGCTGATGTGATTTGATTTAGTCATTACTCATGAGGGGAGGTTAAACAGCCCTGACTGCTGGTGTTTTTGCTCCTGAGAGTGGAGGACGGAGGAGGGAGGTTGATGCAGCAATCGTTGAAGGTGTGCAGTAAATTGAGGGACAGGGGAAGAGCCATAGCCATGAGTAATCAGGCAAGCTCGTGAGAACCGGTGGCAGAGTCATCTGTGGTCAGATCTCAGTAAATTACCACATTCCTCAATGCTTTGCCATCTGGAACCCCCACTCCCCCCAGGCATACTTCTGCACGCACAATGGAATATTCCTGGATCTCCATTGATTTCAGTGTGTGTGTGTGTGTGTGGGGGTGGGTGTGTTGCACATCCATAAGGAAAAAGTTTGTATATCACAGCTTTTATATATTTTTTAAAAACCTGTTTATACATTTCTATAGTTGTTTATATCAATGAACTGCCTGATAACAGATAACATAATTGAAAACGGAATGTGCATGTGTGTTCTATGTGAAAATAAGTCTGTCCTTTACAGAGAACACATGTCTGCACATTATAATGTATAATTGCGGTTTATTTGCAGAATTAAACATGGGAAAAAATAAAACAAAGTGTGGCCTGTGCAAAAAAATTGCCGTTTTTAAGAACAAAAATAGAAATTGTTCTCTAAAATGTGCAAAAAAGCCTTTTTTTAAGTTAAAGTTTGTTCCCAGTAGAGGATGTGATAACTTTGTGAAGAATGACAGAAGAAACAAAAGACCTTTTTCTAACATTGTGACAAAATCTAACTTCTTAGAGAGGTTCAAGCTGAGGGCAACGCCTTTCCAATGACGGAGAGGTTAAGGGTGCCCCAAAGCCGCTCTTGTTAAACACTGACCTGTGTGACCTGTCCCCAAGTCAGCATTATGTACGACTTACTCACGCTACCCAGCACTGAGCCAGACAAACAAACATGACTCAACATAGTCGTATACACGCCCGTCATCATCAGATATTACCATCTACAGCTGGCTGATAACGCTAATCCTGTATGACACATCTTTTGGTCAGGATAGACTTCACATAGAACTTCTGAGAGTGCACAGCTCTTGCATATTTTTTGCTGCACATTCAAGATAAACAGTTGGTTAATGGTTTTGTTTTGCCAAACTGCACAATTAAATGTGACACTTTGGAACTCACTACACCTCAATTTCTTTGGGACAGGGTGCGGGAGACAGCTTCATTGGTGCACTGGCCTTCTACATTGCCCACTATCCCACTATGCCCTTGGAGGAGATGGCCAGGAGAGCCAACCTCATCGCTGCAGTGTCTGTGCAGACAAGCGGCACTCAGACATCCTTTCCGTTCAGGAAGAACCTACCAGCAGATCTGTTTTAAGACCATTTACTGTTTAACTACTATAAAACAATTGTCTCTACCACGAGTTGTGTCTGATACGCCAGTAATTCTGTTCTTAATGAAAGCAATGAATAAATTTCAGTAAATCTATCCTGGATCCTGGGCATTTACAAATTTTACTACATTACAAATGACATTTATCTAATTTATTTATACAGTTATACAAATACTTCTCAAGAAATCGACTTCAAACCACTGCAGTAAAATTCAACTTCTTTTGGTGAAACATTAATGGCTGGTTTCCTGGACATGGATTAAGCCTAGTCTCGGATTAATTGATGAATCACCATTTGAAATTCTTTTCAGTCTAGGTTTAGGGTTAATCTGAGTCTGGGAAACTGGCCTTAAGGGTTTTATTAGTCCAATTACAGTGAGTTTCCATCATCATAGTGCACCATATGGACGGTTTCATGGGACAGAGACAGTGTTAGCTCTGTATCACACATAACCGTTGAATCTCTATTGCCAGTTTTTGTTCAGCTGCAGTAATTACAGGCAGGCTTAGACACTGCATGGGTGGAATAATGCAGCTTCCACATCATGATTACCAAATCAAAAGAGCTCACGTGGAGCTTTGTGACATTACATTTGCATTCTTTTCCTAAACAGTGCTATTTTGAAACACCAGGGTTTGGGTGGACGTAATTTGTGGTGTCCAGGTTACCTTGACGACGAAGACAATAGAACTGGCACTTAACGCAGTTCTCAATGCCTATAATACACCTTTCAGCCTGAGCTGAAGGCAGGTTTGACAAAAGTATTAGATGGAAATATAAATAAAATATGCAATTCTGAGTCACTTGGAACAACTGAAATTGATGAACCATATGTCATTTTCGTAAATGTTTACACTGGAACATTTTCAATTGACTGACGCTGGGAGTTCTTAATGGTCTCATGTTAAACTGTTTTAATGTTTATAAATAAAATGACATCAAATGTGTGTACATCTTGTGTTTAAGCAAACTTTTGTCACAGGTTTTTATTTATTAATTTGTTGGTATTTTTCAAATCAGGTCAAGACACTCTGAAGCACATTTTCTCATTTTGTCCAGCGTCAGCCACCATGTTGTTCTCTGTATGCCAGTAATTATGTCATGGATGGACATACATCCTCTGGTTCCAGTGGGACTTCTTGTCATTCTTGATGGTATTGTGGCCCTTTTGAAATGTCTGACGCTGGTCAGCTTCCTGGAGCTCTTACTCATATCTCCGGTCCCTGGCAACAGTCTGAAAAAGGCCGCATGTTTAAATACAAAAAGAGCCTCAATTTATCTCCAGTGTCCGCATCACCAGTCCAAGTTTGGTCCGTGCTCAAAGAGAGCGGATCTTCTTTTTCTCAAAGAAAAGGACATGCTTATTCACTGTGGGTGGGAAAACAACATAAAAAGATTCAGCATATCAACATTTCGGCAAATTTCAACATTTGCATGTGAAAGTCATTACATGGAAATTACAAGTTCACATTGTATTTTTAAACTTTAAATATAGACCTCACAGAAGAAAAAAAAAAAGGCTAAACAATGATCAAGAACCTTTTTGGACCCGACGTGGAACACCAAAACAAAGCCAGAGCCTCATTCTTTGCAAATGGCTCATCTAAGCAGAGCTCTGCTGAGTTATAATGAACTAGAGGCTTTGAAGTTTCACTGAAATGGTCATCTTAACTCGATTCTCACATGGAATGTGCACATGCCACTGTAAATCCCAAAAGGTAACAAACAGAGCACAAATCAAACGACTTAACATCACGATAAGGTGGGAGTATCTTCTTTCATGTCAAAGAGGCACAGAGAGTCACAAAGTTGAGTCACGTCACTAAACATCACTCAGGGCTGTCATGGCTGGCAGAGGTAGAAAGGGATCGTGATAGAACTGTGCACTCTTTGCTGTGGCATTTACCTTTACTGCACTTATGACAGGGAAAGAGACTACAGAGGGCCATTTCCAACATTAAAAAGTTTTTTATGCATTAAGCGTAGAGAGAGAAAAATGGAAATTTGGGAAAGAAAACAGGCCAAGCAAGGAACCTTTGAAATGCTAGTTACTAAAACAAATGCAACAATAACAAATGCTGGTTAATTCATGTAATAATTTCCACTAATTTGTGCTTTTTGCAGCCTATCCTGTGCATCTATGATTCACTCAGCGATGCCTGCTGCTAACTTCATGAGCAACACAAGCATGACACATTCTGTAGCACCAACATCAATCCCTATATCTGTCTGTTTCTGATTTATCTGTTTTCTAATTTTCTGATGTGGTTTTCTCCATGTTGGCCTGTTTTAGATCAGATTAGACCCAAGTGATAAGGCCAGATGTAACTCTACCATCTTTAAGTTGTTTAATTTGTGTAGTGAAAAGCCTGGTTATGGGGAACAAGGCACAGATTCCTAGACTTCATACCTAAGTCAGTTAGTTATATAATAATCACTGCTCTGACTAATAGTATATTAAAATAAGTCCATCAAAAAAGTGAACTGTACACAATTTTCCACTTCACTTGGCAAATCAACTACATTTGGGGTAAAGGTAAAGTGTGTACATTTAATTTGACTGATCCGTTGGACCATTCCTTTAAGACGATGTAAGTATACATATCTAAACGGTACATATACATATAGAGAAGAACAAACATGTAATTTATGCTATCAGGGAGCATCATGCTGAGCATTTTTTTAAATTATTATTGCATATAGTTGTACTTTGCACCTGACTAATTGTTCTTATAAATGTGCATCAACTACTTATTTATATGAAACATCTATTGTTATGATCCAAATTCAGAAAGCTTTTCTGCTTAGAAGTTGTGACACTGGCCCATTTAAATGTCAAGGTATTAAATTTCCCCCGAGAAATGACCTTCAAAACCATGGTGTGTCTGTGTTTTACCTAAAGGATCATGCTTCCGCAGGACCAGTTTTTCTTTCAGCCGTCCTCTCTTCGTGTTGAAGCTGTAACCTGTCCCTGCTGCGCTCATCATCTGAACCAGGATGGTCCTGAAAGAGAACAAGATTACTTCATTAGTCCCAAACAAAAAATCTGTATAGATCTAATGTAACAATACACACACACGAGGGCTTGTTCACATACAACAGAATGGTGTTTGGCATGGCATCCAGCACTGCAATTTTCCAAAGGACCACGGATACAATGT
>JBBPCZ010000001.1:47465423-47479840 GCA_037974445.1 Brycinus macrolepidotus | reverse complement strand
TCCACACACACACACACACACACACACACACACATACACCCCTCTCCGTGTAGCCTTTAATCCATGCCCGTCATCACTGGCCCTAATCTCCCTCCTCCTCAGATGAGAACAGCTACTCTGGCTAGTCTGAAAATCCATCAGGCCACGCATGGCAGCAGTGCGGCTGCCCTCTTTTCCCCCAACACACAGCTTTACTGGACATGTAATACTGTAGAGCTTCAGGGCCGCTCCGTTTACAGGTCAGCACGGTACGGGAGGTAGTAGCTTGGACATGATCCTTTGGCAGTTACTGTATGTGCCTGGATTATACACACCATTGCACTATTGAATTTTCACCATTGCATTTTCAGTTTGGTCACAGATCATGTAGGTAAACTGCTTGATTAAACATTGTAAATGCAGTTCTCTTTGATTCATTAACATACAGTCTTCAAGTCTATGGAACTGATGGAACATAGATATTTCATGACTTGATGATGGTGGAGAGCACTTCTTAACATGTCAGTCCAAAATTTCCCGAGGTGTTTGGGTTGAATTTACATCAATTTGATATTACTTACTTTATTTTCTGTGTCCTGTTTGAGGGTATTGTCATCCTATAGAAGAAGGTGTATTTGTGATGGACTGTCTGATCACCTCCAGCACTGACATTCTCAGTCACGCGAGGATCTTGTGTTTTTCCTTATATATCACACTGATACACAAGCAACAAATTTATTGAATGTGCACTATCGACCACATTTCCCAGCCCTGTGTACTGATGTCTTTCCCACAGATCAAAATGCAGATGTCATTTTAGTCACTGTTCCAATTGAAACACCAGCCAACCGAGCAGTCTTACTGACTCCTGCCGTTCGTGCCCCGATAATGAACCCCTGTTTCAAAATCACTTAGATCTTTTCCTCTTGCCATCTTGATCCAAAACCAAGGTCAGCTGGGCCTGCTAACAAATTTTTTATGTGTGAGAGAGAACAGTAGGATGTAAATTGCTCAATTGTGTCTGCACTCACTGTTTCTCCACTTAAAACTGTCTAAGTTTTTCCTTTTATTTGTCAGCCACTACTTGTCACAATGCTATTCCCGTAGCATTGCAAACACTGCGAAAATGTACATGTATTGGAAACATAACATCTGTTTGTAACTATATTGAAGAAGTTAAGGAAATAATCTAATTTTCATATCATAATTGTGTTATCTCAAACCTGGCAGGGCACATAACTTTTTTTTTTCCATTTACGCAAAAGTGGTAAAAACAGGCTATCCGGGGCAAGGGTTGAAGTCGTCAATTGTGCTTTTTTGCGAGACTAAGCAAATTAGTCTGACTTTGGTGCATCAAGCATGCAAATAGGACATGCATGGATGATGGTGCCACCGATAGTGTTTGCATCCTTATAGATGTACCTCACCCATTGCAATACAAACACTCAACTGCAGAAGAGCTCATGCTCATTGTCACTTGCTTGTGGTTTGTACATGCCTTTCTTCATTCTTAGGAAAAAGAAAATCACACCCTTTCTCTAGAAAATGATGAAAAGAAAAGAAAGAAAAACAGTTCAAGGTAGTCATAGCAGGGAAATTCCAATTTCTTTCGTGATATATTGGGGAAGTACAATGCACTGCACTTTTGAGGATGAGCTCTCACCAGTCTCTTCTCAGAAACCTCCTGAGTGGCTCTTCAGAATTGTGCTGTAACATGAAATCACAGACTTAGACAATGTGTAGAGAAGCCTATACTCAAGAAAGTGTTGCTTCTCTGAAACGGCGACTGAAGTAAAAGTACCTTTCCAAACAAAGCTTGACCTGCTGACCTGCTACAAGAATAGCAGGTCAGAATACTACTTAATGTAACTTCTTCAACTGCAGTGGAACTGTAGTGATTCCAGCATCTATCAATAACTATCAGGATTGGAAAGCAAAACACATGCAGTGCATTTTGGCTAAATTTAAAATGTGGCCTCTTCAGAGGTTTTTGCCCATTTATATTTTACTTTTTCGTGATACGATGAACTTAGGAAATTGTATGAAATTGTATGCATATATTTTCAGAGACAAATGCCATATTTAAGCTTATGTTAAATTTATTTTTGCCTAGAAAATCAATAAATCGTGTAATTTGACCAAAGAGAGAGAACTTTAGCGTAGAACTGTACCTGAGCTGAAGTAAAAACATTATCATTTGAAAAGTCCTAAAGTACAAATTGGTCCATACTTTTTCTTGACTGCTTAGTAAATAAGTAGATTGTCCAGTTACTGCCCACCTTTACTTATACAGCACAATATATATCCAGACTTTGAGCCAGTTCATTCTCACAGAATTATTTTTAGCTACAGGACCAAAACACTGTCAGTGTTGCTGTCAGATAACCTCAAACTAATCATGGTGGTACAGTGGTTGGTTTAATGCAATGAAATGTGGGGCAACACATGTATTAACAGGTTTCATTTACAACACTCACATGCCAGTACATCAGATTATACAGTGCCATGGCAGTAAACGCCATGGCAGTAAACTAGACTAATCTGCCTTGGTTGTGTAACATCTACTTGTATTTATGCATGATTGTCAACATCTACTCAGTTGCCATCGCAAAAAGCCACCCTCAGTGCAGCTTTAAAATGCATTGGAGCAAACATGCACGCCACACACACACACACACACACACACACACACGTGCGCGCGCGCATAGACACACTCACACTCACTGACCTTGTGCAGAATGTTCTTCACTGTGGGAAACCTTACACTCCCCAGTATCCTCTGTCGCCATCCTCCACAAAACTGCAGGCTTTCACTGGAGCCTGAGGATGAAATATAGACTGTAGACATGTTTACGTTTTGAGAGCCTCTTTTGTTTTTTTAGCTTTTGTGATAAAATGTTGTGATCTATCTCATGCCAGAGTTTCCACATTCACCACTGATTCTCTCTTTGGGTAAATAGTGTTACTTGTATTATGTAGAAGTATTGGGATTTATGTACACTAAGTGTGTTTTAGCTACATGATGATGAGGAATGTGGGAGTGATTAAAAACCCATCACAAGTGATATGAAAGTGTATGAAGCTTAGAGTTTAGTGCGAGTTTTAGGAGCCTGCAGTGATAAGCATGGATGTAAACTGATGTTTTTTTTATATCAAAAGGCAGTTTTTGCCCCTGAATATGATTTTCAGAGCATTTTTTGACCTTTATTATTGTGGAGTAGGCTTATTCTATCTGTTATTCCAGCAAATTCAGAATTTATTCTGGAACTTTTGAAATCATGTGATTCAGCCACATCACCAGTATCATTTGGAAAGTGTTGGTTTGATCAACCAATCATGTTTTGATTTTCGATGGGAGGGACCAATATCACTCTAGGCCTTCTGGAAGTTCTAGTTACTGGCTGGTAAATGGCAGCAGCTCTGTGCCAGGACTCTTTACTGAAGGAAACACTATAGAAATGCTACATACAGCATGTATATATGTTAATATCTGTTTCAAGCTTCAAATGAACCCATGTGATGTCTTGTAGGTTTCCGTGTTTAATCCAGAACAGCCCAAAACTGTCATTTGCTTGGTGTTAACAAACCAGTAGACTCTCATAGGGGTTCTAAGAGAGATGATCATTATCTTTGTGTTTTTCCTCATTTTTTGAATTTTATTATTTATGGTCTGAATTGAAAGCCTTGGTCTGATAGTCACAGTTTACCATTAGTGTACAAATATGCAAACTGTGTCGGGCACTACTTTGTGTGTGTGCATTGATGCTCTGTGAAAAGACTTCTCTTCAGCCTTTATGGCTGCTTTGCGTAGTTGAATGATAACACAGAATTTAATTTGTAGTGAAATCTTTGGCATTAAAACACAGAGGTTAAGTTACAGTTTAACAGCTCCAGCACTGAGCTGTGTAACATTAGAGAGATTACAGGCAGTGACGGAGGAGCATAGTATTTGTTGCCAAAGAGATAACTTTTACCCTAAGGGGAGAATCAGCTAATGAGCCAAGAGAGAGGACACCATGCAGGCTTTTACGCCCAAAATAGTCTGTCTGTACCTCATAGTCTTTAGGTCATTTACCTCTAGGAATCCAAATGGTAGACAATAGGTATGGCAGGCATGCTTGTGGAATTTAGATGTTAGATAGTAGATGATCTCTGAACAGATTGCCACATACTTGCTGGTCCACGAGGAGTGTATGCTACCAGCATGTGCACACACACACACACAAACCAGTACTGCAGTTCTAGTAGAAGGTGGTCTTGTCCGCCTATCTGGAGGCTGTTCCCTGGGAAACAGGTCCTTGTGGTAGTGGAGTAGTCTATTTTGTTTGCACTGGGTTGTGTGTGTGTGTGTGTGTGTATGTGTGTGTGTGTATGTGTGTGCGCACGCGCTAGTGTTTCATTTTTAACCTGAGTTGTAGGTCAAGGCCCTGTATTGCTGAATACTTCTAGGAATTCCAGGCTCAGTGGGTTTAAATCAACCATGTTGACTCTGCAGTATTAGTGTTTTTAACATGGCTGTTGCCTGTTTCTGTTTTGATTTGAGTCATTCGCTGTTTACTGTTTTCAGGGGTGATCAATATGACAAAATGTTATTTTTATTGTGATAAATAATCACATAGACTTTTCTGAGTGTTTCATGGGCACTGACAATACTTGTAGTACATTGAACAACTGCAAGTAAACACCAATCAGCCACAACATTAAAACCAACAGGTGAAGTGAATAACATTGATTATCTCATTAAAATGGCACCTGTCAGGGGGTGGGATATATCAGGCAGCAGGCAACCAGCTCTCGAAGTTGATGTGTTGGAAGCAGGAAAAATGACTTTGACAAGGGCTAGACAATGGGGACATCTTCAAAATGGCAGATGTTGTGGGGTGGTCCTGGTGCGCAGTGGTGTCTACCAAAAGTGGCCCAAGGAAAGATGACTGGTGAACCGGTGACAGTCACTGCTGGGCTGAAAATCGTCGCCCAAACATCCAGCCAACAATGTCCAGTGGCCAGAAACTGACCACTGTTGAAGGACTACAGGATGACCAACATCAGACGAGCTATCATCTTCACATGTACAACTGCGGAAAAACAGATGTATATAATAGAGTGGATAATAAGTGGACACAGTGATTAAAAAACTGCACTGCTGTATGTGATTCGCTTTGTGTGGCACAGTGTCACTGCCGTGCTGAGAATGATCAACCACCAAATAATACCTACTCACGTGGGGTCCTGACAATCTATGAACATGGTAAAACAAGCTAACAAATGATGCAGAGAAACAGATGAGCTACAGTCAGTAATTAAGTATGAAGTGCGCCTGTATGGTCAGTGAAGCTGATAAAATGGACAATGAATGTAGATAGATAAGAGTACCTAATATAGTGGCTCATTGTTTATAAGGATCGTTACTATAGATTATGATAGTAACTGAGTAATCTGGCTATTATTTTGATGATTGAGTATTCATATATGCACACATAATAGCAAACATTTAATTTTACTTCTTATGTATGTGTGAGTTCCTGCTGGTGTGGGTTCCCCTCTTTCAGTAATGCACAAAAAACTATTTGTGTGCTTGTATCCCTCCTTGTGGAGAATGCTGAGACTGAACTTGCCCAATGACAACATACAAATTCCCAGTTTGTCATTTAGATTTATATATAATCACTAATCTGGTTCATTGAGAACATACATTTGAAATCGATCTTTTAATTGAGTATTTTAAACGAAATAATCATTCTAGGCCAAGTATCACTGAGAGAGCTGTGCTCTAATTACCCACCCCACATAGGGAAAGAGTGGTTTCTATGGTGTATGGTAAGTAATACACTGGATGACTATTACACACACAAGGCTGGGAGGAGCAGACTCTCTTTAGGGCCCTGAACTGCACGGCACTGTATTCTTACACTTTTTCTCCACACGTGAGAGAGACTTATTTATTTCAGTCAGTCTCTTTCTCTCTCTCTCTTTCTCCTGCTCTCTCTCCTCGCCTCTCTATATCTTGCCCACTCCCTCTCATTCTCTCTCTGTCTTTCTCTGTCTCTTTCTCTCTTACTTTCCCACATTCTGTCTGGTTGTTTGCTCAGCAAGAGGTTGAAGAGAGGTGTGTGCGTGTGTGTGTGCGCGTGTACTTGAGAACAGATGGCAGCTGGTTGGCCTGGACAAGGCAAGGTAATTACTGTGCACTGGGTTACTTAACTCTTTAGAGCAGTCTGTTGTGGGTTTTTTCCTCTCTACCTCTCTCTCTCTCATACTCTTCTCTTCTCTCTCTCTCTCTCTCAGAAGGGGTTTGCTCTTAAAGGAGTTTTTTGGCTTTGGAAAGTGAACAGACACAGAAACACATGGTGAGGGAGCATAGTGCAGCAGAGTGGAGATTTGTACAAATTGTGTTTTTTTTTCTTCTTTATTTTCCGTTTAAATTGAATAGTTATCCATTTCTAATGTGTGGTTTGCTTTTGGGTCTTGCTTCAAACTGACAAATTAGCCTGGAAACCTACCAAGCCATTGCTCTTCTTAAGCAGAAATATGCAAAAACGTCTTACTGCACTTGCCCGTCTCTCTGAGACTAGTTCAGTTTATGGCAAAATATGAAGCAATGAAGATTGAAGGTTCCTAAAAATCCAGTATTTTGCTCTGCCTTGAAAAGTAAATGAAAAAACATCTGATGGATCATTTCCTGATGGGTTCCTGAAGTGTTAGTCATTTGTCATGTTGTGATATTAGAGGCTGTGCTCCGTTTCCATGCAGCTGAGTTGGAAAACAGATGTAAGGCAGGTCCTGAGAGGATTCCTCTGGCCTGTGTGTGTGTACTGGAGGAGGTGTGACCTTTTACCCACCTGACCTTGTGTATGGGGGCTGCATTATCATGACTCAGGCCCTGAATGGATCGAGTGATCTATGTGTTGCTTCTTTTTAAACAGATTTCCTATCATGGCAGTGAAGAGGGTGGAGAGAGTGAAGATTCTGAAGGGGAGAACCAAGAGCTGGCACAGATTGATAGAGGTGTGTGTGTGTGTGTGTGTATGTGTGTGTGTGTGTTTGTATTTCATCATTTCTTAAATACAGTCATAAATTGTTTGATCTCGCTTGGCCGCACTTTTCTTTCCCTCATAATCCTGGCTAAACACTGTGCCTGCAGCTTGTACAAAAATAATGGTTCACTAAACTGTGTGGCCTCTAAACTTACCAAGAATTAACCTTACTTTGACCTTAGCTGTAATGCTAGACCTTGTGTTGACTTAATCATTATGACATTACATCATTCTGGGCTTGCCCTTATGGCCAAAAATGTTATCACAATACCTTTTTTTCCATTTTCTTCTAATTTCCTTAACACAGAATTAAGGCTATATTTTTGAACCCTGATGAAAGCAAAATTTAAAAAAAGAACCTATTCCACATTGCATGGCTATTTCTTTAGCCATCTAGCTGACATGGTCTTGCTGTCATGAGTGAATGGCTAGACTTCTTTTCCCACTAAGTTTACTGGGTAAAAGACACACATCACCACCTACCCACCACCTTATCTTGCTAATTCTTTGTTGAGGAACAGAATGGCAATGTTTTGAAAGCACCATAAATGTAAATGATTGATTTTGACAGTTATTGAATATTATCAGTATAAAATGTAGGCCTACAATTTTTTATCATTACCTAGGCCTACATCATTCCATTGACAAAAGTAACCAGGCACTAAGAGTACTGTAAACTGACTATGTCTTCATCTCTTCAGAGCGCAGGAGGAACTGTGTTTTGACTCCTCTAGCCACGAGCCAACAGCACAACCAGGGTCTCCTGTCCCCGGCCCACTTGCGGCGCTTAAGGCTGGTGCTGGAGCCCGCGATGGACCGCCACAGTTCAGAGGAAGAGCTGGAACGCATCGCTGGGGCCACAGGACCTGAGGGCAGTCGGAAATGGCCCCGACATGGCGAGCTTAGCAGTGCCTCTAGTGATGAGGAGGTGAAAGGTACTGAATCTATTTAGTACTTGTGGTGCTGTTGAGCTTATATGCAAACTTTATAGAAGTTCTTAACATCTGTTTGTGTAATTTGGGACCATTTCAGTGAGCTGTCATTAAAGGTTTTCTTATGAAAGGGATGATCTATGAAACTAGTGTTTAAGTTATGGAATTGTGGGGAACCCAAATGAGGACCGAGGTTTAATGTCTTCATGTTCAGATATTGTGTTTTGTTGTGTGCAGTGTAGTGTTCATTGTATGAAGTTAAAGACAGTGTTTGTGTTTTATGTAAACCTAATAAATTATGTATTTTGATTCTCATTATGATTCTCATAGACCTGTGTGAACCTGGTTCTGGAGCTCGTCTGAGTGCCACCTCGCCAAGCCCAGTTCTCTTCAGCTCCTCTCCACCCAGAGGTCTCAAACCCCCACCCACCATCACAACTACTCGCCTACCCGCCAGACCCATCATACTCAGCCATTTTGAGCAGCCTTCCATGCCCTACTGGAGGCACCGGCCGTCCTACACAGGGGAGCCTGGCCGGCCCAGCTTGGACCTGGAGAAGATGCAGCAGGTTTAGATATGTTTTTCTTTAATAGTGCATTAAAGGAACAGTATCATATCTAACCTCCCTCTGCATAACTTACACTTGATTGTAGATATCAAATAATAAGTCTTTATATTAAAAGCTGAAAAATAAGCTGAGTGTTCAAGGGGTTAACATTCTCTTCTAGTTAGATTGTTTTTTTTTGGCATTGGTAAATGTTCTGGGGTTGGAGATTTATGTTCTAATGGGAACACATGCATATTTATCACTTTTCCCCTACATATTCATACTGTACGTTAGACTGCAGCACATTCAGTGAAAAACACTTATGATGGATCAGAGCACCGGTCTTTGTTTCCTGGGTGGCCAAACTTAAAAGGGCTGTCAAACACACACATACACCCACATTAGAACCTTGTGCCAGCCAAACACAGGAACGGAGAGGGAGGAACGGATGACAGATGTCACTTCACCCCTCCCAGCCCCCTTTCTCTCCCTGAGAAGCCAAGCTAGACTGTGTATGTGTCCATTCATGTGTGTATGTGTTTGTAAAGGAGAGAAAAATGACTGAGACAGGAGGAGACTGTCCAAGCAGCCAAAATCCATGTTTAATATTATTTTGGACAGAGCTGCTGTCCTGGGATAGAGAGCAGGCTCTATGGAAAATGATGAGAAAGAATGTGAATAAGAGGGACGGAGAGGGAGGGAGGAATAAAGAATGGCATCGTACTGAGGGCCTCCATATGTCTGTAGGATTCTGTGGCGAGGGCAGATTATGAGAGGCAGCGGGGCAGTGTGTGTGAGTGCGCTAACGCTCGCTCAAGTGGAATGGGAGGTGTTGGATGGAAAACAATATGGGGCCTACTGAAGTGCCTGCCAAAAACCTCTTCATGTTTTAACCCTTTAAACTCAAAAGTCCCACTGGATTTTCTGTGCGTACCCAGCTCCTGTTTTCACATATTCTCTCAGCTTGGACAGTGTGCAGCATCATGTAGCTCTTGTTATGTTACGGTTAACTAGTTATGTTTACTGAGTTACGTATACTTTAGTAAAAAATTTGGATTCGGTTCTTTATGTAGTATTTGCATGTTTTGACAAGCCTTTAGACCCCAATAGTGCTGTAGAACACTCTTATGGATTCCAGACAATTTTCAGAGGTAGAGACTTATTTATTACTGATTTAAACAAAACATTTTATCACAGGAAAAAAAACAGGAGAAGATGACAACTACTTGGATATGAGGTTGGATATGATATTACACTTGTTATACACAGGTGACTGGTCTTTGTGCCTTCACAAAGAGTTAAGATGGTTCTTATTTTTTTTATTAGCAACACATTTCTGAGTAGTTTAATATAATTATAACAAAGAAAAGGTTTCACTTTTTCCTTGAAAGACTGAAGAAAGATACGTTTAAATGGCAGACAATGTTTAAACAAAGAGAAGTAGCCAAACAGCTCATTTATTTGGCACTAGTTTAAACTGTTTAAAGACAGGGTGAAGAAGCGAAGTGCTTCCTCACTCACTCGTTTAGCCTCTGCAGAGCTGAGAGACTCATACAGAGACAGCAGGCTAGTTGATTGGTTTACCTGATTTCTATCTGATATGAATGATTGTAATATTAAATAAAAAAAACAAATTTAAAAACAAATATTTAACACTGGTTATTTGGGAGTTCTCAAAAACTGTTTTTTTCCACCTGTCAAATGTTACTTCTACCTGCTTTGAGACTGGTCACACCTCTAAATTTTGAGGTTTCACTTTTTATTCAGAAGTTCACCAGAAAGAGAAGAATAGGGCCTATCAAACTTCAGTTCCTATTCTGATAAAGTCTGGATACTAAGATTTTCCTCTAAAGTTCTTTTAGGAGGTCAGAACTCAAGGATTGTTTTGACTTGGTGCTTCTGCTTCAGTTGGGTTTTGCAAAGGTACTTTTATTTGGGTCCTTCAAACCTTTGAGTATGTGTTTAGGCTATTTTATACATGTCTGTGTAACATCTATCATCAGACCCAAAGTAATAACCCTATTGCAAAATAGCTCTGTTTTGCTTTTCCACTTTATTATTAAATAAATTAATAGATGGTTTGCTATAGGAAGGACCAGCTGTTGTGTATTAAGATAATGACCCACATTTGGGCAACGGTCATATGAGTACTTCCAATTTCCCTTTATTACAGTAATCCATACAGACTAATCCAGAGCCTTGTGCAGTTGCTCACATGGAGTACACGGGGGTCTGGTCATTGTTTGGCTTTCATGAATGGCTTGGACGACAGATGTCGAAACCAGACTTGGATGGTTGACCGAGCATTTGGTCTGTCTTTTGGATAAGTTTGCAGTGAAAAAACTCTTCCTTGTGTGGTTTTCTAGGTTACTTTCATATTTCTTGTTGGATCTCTCTCATGTATGAGAATGTCTATTTGATCCTGTCCAAGACTCAACATCAGCTAAAATTGTACTTTCTTGGCTGGTGTACCAATTCAGCTACAGGACATTCTGTTCTGTAACCTGTAGGCTTATAAAAGCTTATTTAACTGTGCTCCACACAAAAGTCCTTCATGTTTAGTAGGGCATGAGCCATAAAAGGCATTTTGTCTGTGATGAACCAGTTGATAAAGCAGCAATAATTATTGTCTTGTTATATCTAACAAAAATTTTTAATGCAAAGAAACCTGCTTCTGAGGATTTTAGGATTTCTTGACGTATTCAGTCTCTATAGAGACTGTTAAGCTCATACCTACTCACTTACAAATGTCAGTAGGCCAATAATATTGGCTGATTATTACCTGCATTTTTATTAAATATCTCAATAATGGGCTGATAATTAATGATGTAGACTAAATCAGTCATTTTGAACACAGATCAGACAAAAATGTGCAAATGCAACCTGAACTCTAGCTTGAGAATAACATGTTAGAACACAAAAATACTGTTATATGAAGACAACTGGTGGAAAATACAAATACTTATGAGAATTAGAGATAATTAACAGAAACCAAAACTGCCAAAAAATCGGACTAGCTCTAACACTTATGTGCATGCTGTTTTTACGTGCATGAATTAAAGGCCACTCACATGATGTAGTATGGGGCAGATAAATGGATATGGCTGGTGCTCTGTTATAGTTTGGTTCATTGCATCATCAGGTTTGACTGTCCACACCAATTGACAGCCTAGGTCATGATGAAATCTCCCAGCAGTCCTGAAGGGCAGTCTGGGCCTCCATTCATTGTTGAAATAACAAAACATGAAAAAAATGCATCCATATGTACACTTTAGCACAGTAGCATGTTATGGCACATATGAAAGCAATATAAAAAGAGCTAAATACAAGAAACAAAATATCTCACAATGCCCTATTTTATATCTTTTAAAACTTTGTGAGGTTCTTAAGTTTATTTAAATGTGACAGTTGAGAACTGGCAGCCATTTGAGTCCCTTAAGCAAAAACTATTGGAGTCTATTTCATTTTAAAGAGAAGTCAAAACCTATTGGTAATGCTCACAAATTGTTCAGGCTATTTCAGGCTAATTATCGGTCATCCTCCAATGTGTAGTCTGAATAAAAACACTGATTTCCGCAGTGGCTAGTGTGGGAGAATAGGGGACTGTCAGCATGGCAATGATGTCAGACTTATCAGTGTCAGTAATTCTGCCTTGGTTTTGTGTTTCAGAAAATGCTCCTGAAAAAGAACTGTGGTGGGAAAACAAGGACTATAAAGATCCGGGTGAGTGTGTCTCTGAAGCATAAACACATGCGCTTCACTCATACATGCAAACCGCATGGGCTGAGAACTACTAATAATACTTAATTAGGGATGGTTTTCCAGTCTAATGACATACTCTCATGTGACCTCACGCTGTCCAGACGGTTGGGTCTCCCAATTACTGCAGGCCAGAAAATAACTCTAGGTGTTTATACTGCATTTCATGAGACAGCTTAATCTCTTTCAGAAAATCATAACAACTGAACCTCAGGTAAAAACAACTTGTTTGTAAAACCAGCACTGCCAGGCTTGTTGGGAAAAGTGTTAGCACTCTAAGCAAGAGTCTGAATGTCTGTAATTATATAAAAAAAATGAATGTAAACACTATAGCAGCGTAGTTTTAGAACATGCCCACAGCTTTTTTCACGCATTCTCATGAAACTTAACATGCTAATACATAATGCTATTTTGAGATAGTCCACCAAATTTGGTGCCAGTTAATCCATAGGGGTTGCTATAAAATGCAAATAACTGTTTCTCAGCCACTGCAAAAAACTCTGAATCTGATGGTAATGGACAGTTCTGCCTGCTCCAGTCCAGAAGGAGTGAGCTGGGTGTTGACAGTGTGTGACGTCACTCAGCCTGGCACAAACGTCCTGCACCTCCTGCTGCCCAACAAGCATGGCACAGGAATAGGTGCACACATGGGTGCCCGGGAGGCTGAAGATCAGGTTGCTGGAGGCAGAGGGATAGGTCATAAAGACACACACACGTTTCTGCTTATACTATGTCAGGATGTGGGGTCACACATATATATGTAATATATACATAGTAGTAGTGTAATGTAAGTCTGGCCACCCCTACTTAAATGTCACATTTTGTCGATTTTCTGTGTGAAAAGAGGTTAGCACCACCTCTGCACTAAATAAACAAAAATATGATGTGGTTCTGTAATTATTATTGCACATTTTGACATATTGGAAAAAGACATACAATGTGGCATGTACATAAGTTTGGCTGTCCTTCCAGTCAGTACTTAGCAAGACCCCTATTGACTGAAAATACAGCGTCCAGATGTTTCTTGCAGCCAGCTAACAGTAGTTCTATCCTTGATATATATATTTTTATTTTTAACAGTTTCAGTTGACTGTGGCGCTTTAACTTCTAGTATTGTTGATATTTAGCAGAATCCTTTCTGCTCTCTGTCCTCTTAATATTTCCCATGCTGAATCTTGCTATAGGTCTTTGTTATTGATGGGGGTACACTTTGCATACCTGTCCATTTTTTAGGGGTCCAAGCACTGAAGGTGCTGGAACCCTAAGATGTTTCCTCTTTATATTATTATTTTTATTCTCTGCTAAAACAGTATGGGGAGCAGAGAGTTGTAGAAAGTTGCAGAAGTTGTAGAAACATCTAATTTAGAGGAGTATGCATACAGCAGGTTTTTATGCCTGAATGTCATAATTTTGGAATCAAAGTAGTTGTACGAGACTGCATATTAATAAACATCAAATATGTTGATGTTTCTAAATAGTTTGTCCACTATATGCAGCCAAGTCCTTCTAGTTATTAGCATAATTACATAATTAAACAACAACTGAAATATGCTAATGTTTTGTCCCATTCTTATTAAAATGAACGCCTAATGCATTAGCTTATTGTGAGCTACAACATAAACATATGTCAATTAATAAATTGAATAAAAACTACATGGCAGTTATTAATTCTTCTTGCTTGGACAATTATTGTCTCTGCTGAACAGTATGAGGCAGATAGCACAGTGGATAACACGTCTGCCCTGCTTGTAGGAAACTTAAGGTTCAGTTCCTGGACCAAGCAAGAGTGTTATCACTATAAGCAAGAGTCTGAAGGTCAGTAATTATTAAAAAAAAAATGAATGTACAAAATATAGCAGCGTAGTTTAAGAACATGCCCACAGCTCGTAACTACTTTCACACATTCTCATGCAACTTAACAAACTAATGCATCATGTTATTTTGAAGTAGTCCACCAAGTTTGGTGCCAGTTAGTCCATAGGGCTTGCTGTAAAAACCAATTAACTTTCTCAGCCACTGCTTGAACAATAAAGCTGAAACTTTGCATGTAGCTTCTTTACGCTACACTATATGAGAGGTGTTAAGGAAGACTCAAATTCAAATAATTAAACCAGTTAAAGTTAACTGGGCATCTGGCAGGCTTAACATTTGTCAGTCATTGTATA
>JBBPCZ010000001.1:47428068-47455415 GCA_037974445.1 Brycinus macrolepidotus | reverse complement strand
AGATCTTTAAGTCCATCTCATGAAAAATGGGAGCAAAAACAAAAGTGTTGCGTTTATATTTTTGTTGAGTGTATAAACTGTCTACGACCTAATTAACAACCTGATTATTAATCATTTATAAACCCTTTATAAGGGCAGTCTTATTGTAAAGTGGTACTGAAATGGGTTTCCATGGCCCTGCAAAAGGACAACTCTGGAGTGTTCTCTGGAATGATGAATCACACTCTGGGAGTTTTTTGGGCTGTTTAGGGAAGGCTCTTTCCTGTTTCAGTGTCCCTGAGCGAGCTCCATGAAGACATAACAAGTAGCCACAAATGGGGGTCAACTCTAAATTAATGCTTATGGTTTAGGGATGGGATATCCAACAACGTAATGGTCACGTACGTTTGATTGTATAGTGTGTATTGATGTATATATAAATAGACAAAAACTCTATGTCCAAAAGTTTGAAGACACCTCCAGATAACAAATGCCACTGCAACTCTTCCAGTGCTATAGGGGGTTTATACATCTCCAGCTAATGTTTGGCACTGGGGGTGGTGACCTTAGGATATTGTCCTTTTTTTACCCAGTTTCAAAGTTTCATGTCAAACAATAGAAATGGTCCAAAATGACTTACAATAAAACCATGTTATATTAACTTCCATGAAAAGTTCAGAACCAGTTTTTCATTTTCCTACAAAGTTGCTTTTTTTGGACGTGCAATATTTTGTGCCGACAGCGACGATGGGCCTAGATGACTTTGAGGGTGTACACTATGAACATGACTGTGTGTGTATGTGTGTGTGTGTGTGTGTGTGTTTGTTTTTCATTCTGTGTCTTTGTGTGGATGGTAATGAGCCTGAGCCTGCCAGCAGTGTAAGTTCCATACCCTCCCTAGAGCCTCACACTGGTTTTAGCGTGGGCCGGTTCCTCAGGCCTACCCATGCCAGATCCCAAACAGAGCGATAAGCTGTGTTTGTGTGTGTGTGAAAGAGAAAGCGCGCCGGGTCTGACGTCAGTACTCCGCAGCAGAGAGGGGCCAGAGGAAAGTAGCCAGGAATGGTGCAATTAAGGTGGGTGGGTGATGCTTGATTAAAAGATACTCTTGAAGAATGCGGTTAGGGGTCTTGCAAGCAAACATCTTAAACATTTGATTTTAATTATTTCCTCAAAGGGACACGCATCCACTTACAACATCACCAGAAACAAAATCATTTCAACCAATAACTAACTACCAAGTATAGTTGAAAGTGATTTTGGCCTTTGCCATTATGGACTATGAAAGGTCTCAGTGTGTGGCATTCAGTGTTATTTCCTCAACACAGGCAGACATTTCCAAATAGAGTAATTATAGTGCTACTCATTAGAGTTCTACTTTTCAGAAAAAGAACATTCACCCAAGATATTTGCAGGCATTTAAATGCCTCATGTATTATGTGTTGAAATTATAATGGCAGTTCTTAGGAATAACAGTTACTAGATATTGTAGTATTTCCAAAACCTGCAGTCATGAAAAAAAAACTGAATTAAAGGGCTCATATCCAAAATTTTCTTGCGTTTTATTTTCCCCCTTGAGGTCCACTTATGTCATTTGTGTGGTATTATTTACTAAAAAGGAGTAGCACGTAACTCATTGTTTTATTACCTTTTTCCAACCTCTTTTATCCATTAAAACTTTTATTACTGTGCCTTTATTCAAAGAGCAGCCTGAATTGAAACACTTTTTATTACTTCAGCATGAATGGACAGGACAAAACTACTGTAGGCAGAATTGGTGGATATATGAAAATATGCTGGTGTCATAACATCACTGGCTGTTTTTGCAGCTAAACTGGCCTAAATGGACTGTGGATTGGGGAGTAATTGGTACTAAAACAGTAGGGGTCTTTCAAAGGGGAACTCCAACAATTTTTTATATTTTCTCTATACTTTGATTTTTTTTTCTCCAATGGTGGTAATGGGATCCAGGGGTCACAAGGTCAATAAGTAAGGTAAAAGTGGCCTCTTATAGTCATGTGTGAACACACCACAGCACACAGTGTGAAATTCTTTCTCTGCATTTAACCCATTCACCAAATGAAGCAGTAGGCTGCCACCAACAGGGGGCGCCTGGGGAGCGGTGTGTGGGGATGGTACCTGACTCAAGGGTACCTCAGTGGTGCCACTAGCAGTCCAGGGATTCGAACCCACAACCTTCTGATAGCAGGGGCAACTCCCTAACCACTAGGCCTCTAGCTGCCCAAGAATATAAGGCAAACATATTTGACTTACTATCCAAAACAACACCTGATTCAACTCAGTAGATCCGGCATGTTGGGAACAGAGAGAACTGTTTGTGTGCCTCCACAACAGTTCTAGAAGGGAGCATTTCACATCAAACCATCTGAATGGTATTTATATTTTAATTAATTAATCCTTTATTAATGGTGGAACTCACTCCATTACTCTCAGAGTTTTACTGTTGCATTTTCTACACACTTACTCAACTCAATAGCAGAGGGTGTGGTAACAGTTGAGGAGTTGAGTCAGGTGTATCAGAGCAGGGCGGAGACCTAAGTGAGCATGACTGCCTATGAACACCACGGCACGGTTAGTGGGTAACGTGAGAAAAGATCTATAAAAGAAGCAAAGGGCGAAGAAATGTTTGCACATTTACAAAGCTGATGCAAAAAAGCAGGCCATGTCGAAGGCACTTTAAGTGAGCAAGTATCCTAGCGGGCAGCTGGTAGCCTAGTGGTTAGGGCGTTCACTCTGCGATCAGGAAGTTGTGGGTTCGATTCCCAAGACCGCTAGGCACCTCTGAGGTACCCTGAGCAAGGTACCATCCCCACACACTGCTCCCCGGGCGCCGTGTTCCTGGCTGCCCGGTGCTTCATTTTTCGGGGGCAGCTGGTGGCCTAGTGGTTAGGGCATTCGCCCTGCAGTCAGAAGGTTCTGGGTTTGATTCCAACTGCTAGTGTCATCACTGAGGTACCCTTGAGCAAGGTACCGTCCCCACACACTGCTCCCCGGGCGCCCCTCATTGGCGGCAGCCCCCTGGTGAATGGGTTAAATGCAGAGAAAGAATTTCACATTGTTCACACTGTGTGCTGTGCTGTGGTGTTGTGTGTTCACGCGTGACTATAAGGGGCCACTTTACTTTATCATCAGCCACTAAAAAGGTTGCATACTCCAACAGTAAAGAAAATAAAAATAAAAAGCCTCAATAAAGAACTACATTGACATTTATTTTTACAAAAAAGAACAACAATATAAAATACATTTTTCTTAACATTCTGTCCAAAACAATACAACATTTAAATGAAGAGCTAAAAGAGCATAAGGGAAAAAGAAACAATGGAGAGTTTATGGAGTTTGTGGGAGGCCCTAATCTTACCCTGAACAAAACAACACACATACGCTCACTTTAACACACCTCCTCAACGCTGAGTCATTCTTCAGTAAGATTGTGTAAAGGGAACACATATACACAAGGCACAGCGCCTCCAACATACACACACACACACACACACACACACACACACACGCACGCACAAACTTGTGCCACTTGATTCATTAACAGCTTGCTCTCAATTCTAGAATGCAGAGCAAGTGTCCAGATGGCTGGTAAATACAACCCCCCCCCCATCTGCCCTTTCTCCAGAAAGGTAACACAAGCCATACACAGACCCATTTCCAGCAGGAGCACTCACAGCTCGTATCAGAGCGGCTTAGTGAACTCACCAGGAGGGCTAATGTTACACGAAGAGTGACCCGGGACAGTGCACTGAGTCAACACTGAACCCTCATAAGCCTGTTAAACCGACCCAGGAGCAGCAGCTGCTGTTCAAAGTACCAACGCTAGAAGCCTATCTATAAACACCACAAACTCCCCCATTCAACAGAGTCCCATATAACTAACTGGCTGTGGATCAGGACATGCCCAGTCTGTCCAATATGAGAAGGGATAAGAGATGCTGCTATTAGAGCTTTACTGTCACACTGGACTTAAATTATGCAGTTTATTGAAAAACACCCCCCTGCCACTTTAGAAAAACAAGTCGATGAATGGTGCCTTTTATTCCATATTTAAAAAATCTCTGTTTTTTGGCCTTACTGCTAAATTATTTTCCTTGTGAGCTCGATGTGTAGATAAGTAAATTATTCTCAAATTTTTGCAGTCCGTGCAATACTCCAACCTTTTCCAAGTTCCTAAAACCCAGATCTCTGGAAGTGCAATGAGATGGAAACACACCAGGCAAGTGCACAACAGTTGGTCGAGTCTGTGAATGTCCAAAAAAAGTTCACTCACAATGCCCCTCTCATCTGCAAAGGACTCGAATCTCAGTACCCAGTCCAAGGGAAGTTATTTGATAAAAGGAAATGTAGTCGTGTGGTTTGCAGATGTGCTCTCAGTAGCCATACTTGTCGTTAAGGTGAGTCCGACCATCACCAGTCTGACCTGTTCAAACAAAGGAGGACAATGATTTGTCACTTCACATTCATTTTCAAACATGGGCTGCCATGCTTTAATATAACAGAAGCAATCTTGGACTTGTATCCATGAACACACGTCAAACATTCGGGCCCTCAGCTGGAGGCAACACAAAAATGCTGAATGGAAACTCCTGAAGAATAACATGAATGTTCCTTGTTAGCAGATTGCTCAAACAACACTCATTATGGCTATTTGCAGTTTTACTGCATATGCCCTCGAATGTTAAACGCTTATCTTGCCGTGGAGTGATGAAAGACCATATGGCTCATACAATGGTGTAATGAAAGTCATTACTTTCTCGGTTAGGTCAGCGTGATCATGGCCTAAATTTGCATTCCAAGCAAAAAGCTTCTGGCTGACTTTAATCCTTGATCACTAAGGAAGCAAGTCTTTATCTCATAACTCAGTGGCTTTGAAGTGCAATTTCTTTGGCCCTGTGCAAAAACAAAGGGTGAATACTCTTTCTCTCCAAACTAGCTTCCTCAGCTGTGTTTTTGCTCCTATTACCCTCATTCAGGTCTGGCCTGTTGGCTCAGGGCTAACCCTGGGAGAAAGAATTTCTGGGCTGGGCATAAGATGTGTCAAAACAACATTCGAAGAGTCTTCAGATCAAAGAACAGAAATCCTTCCGCTGATTATGAATGAACTTAAACTCGTTTAATGCTGAGGAACCTTGATTGTGAGGAGGAGTCGTCCTTGCCTCCCTTGCTAATTTATAATATATTTGCGTTCCAGAACGTTGAAAAGAAAAACACTCTTTAGCAAGAGTCTAAAGAAGGGGTGCTGGGAAGACTTGACACAGTACCTGCTGGAGGCACCCACACACAGTAGTCAGGGTCGTCCTCTGGGTATTGTTTGGACACAGTGCTAGGAGGCTGTGGGAGAATAAGTACTGTGATATAGCTAAGGAAAACACCATAGCTCATACAATTCATTCAGTCATACAAATTAATGTAGATTTTACTAAATTATTGCAGTAAAGCCTTCAATTTAAACTGATAAACCACTTTATGTCCATGTGCTTTGTATCTACACTCCTGACCACATAGGTGCACTATGAAGTATTCAATTAAAGACTGTAGTTCATCTGTTTCTCTGCATCATTTGTTAGCCCCATTTACCACTTTCATCAATGGTAAGGACCGCCAAAGGCCCACCAGTGAGCAGGTATTATTGTGGTGGTGGATTATTTTTTGGCAAAGCACAGTCACTGGTGGTATGCTGGTGTTTGTATGTGTGTGTGTATGTAGTGAAAAAATCACATATAGCAATGCTGTTGGAGTTCTTAAACAGTGCGACTGCAAAGTTGAGAATAGTTTACCAACCAAAAATATCCAGCCAGTGTTCTGTGGTCAGAAACTGACTACTGATGAAGCACCAAAGGATGAGTAACAAAAACTATAAATCAATAACTTTACATCCGCAGGGTCGGTCGACAATTCAGATGTGTCTAACAAACTCTAACAGTAGGCAGACATAGCAAACACTAACACATCACTGCAATATCAGTATAGCTGCTTTGTCAAGAATTAAGGTTAAGGTTCACTTTATTGTCACCAATAATTGTGTACAAGTACACAGTGAGATGTATTGTTGTCATTTGGTATTTTTTATGTGATCACAGTGCACATACAAAAAATACCACATGACAACAATACCTGTCTAAAATGCAGACAGTGGATATTAGACATAAGACAAAAGACAATATAAACAATAAACATTCCATTTACAATTAGTGTGTATGTAGATGTGTTACAAAAGAATTATTTACCACCCAAGATTACCACTGGTGGTCCTGTGGGGGTGCTGAGTATTAATGAACAGGGTAAAGGGGGCTAAAAAAGGATGCAGAGAAACAGATGGACTGCAGTGTATAATTGTAAACTACAAAGTGTACCTGTGTTACAGGTGCTTAATTAAAGCTATTTTATGTGACTTGAGAGTATAAAACCTCAAAACAGACATTACTCCATTTCACCAAAATCTTTTTGCTTGAACATTTCTGCTTGTAGGAGATCTTTTAAGCAGGGGTTCCTAAACCCAGTCCTAGAGACCCAACGCTGTGTACATTTTTGTGCTTCCTCTCATCTTGCACATCTGATTCAACTCATTAACTAATTAACTCATTAGCTTCTCATAGTCAGGTAGAGAAAAAACAAAAATGTGCAGAGCATGGAGTCATCAGGGCTGGGACTGAAAATCCCCACTTTAACGGCTACAAAGAAGTTTAAAAGTGTGTTGATGAGACATACAAATTACACTACATACCCTGCTTGGGCCAATCATCTTCCTCCCGCCCTTCTTCAGAGGCTGTGTGTCTTCATCTGGAAAGTTTAAAAGGGATTTTAGACGCCGATATTTCCTGTTGCTCAGAAATACATTCCTTGATTTAAAAAATATTTATACCCTGAGGAGGTGAAGTGGAGCCTTCTTTGGGAGGAACAGATTTAGGCTTCTCTTTAGACTTCTTCACTGTTTGTTTCTCAGGGTCTTTCATTTCTAAACACAAACACACACACACACACACACACACGTCATAAATTCATTGCTCACTTAAGTGTCATGAAACAAATAATGACCGTAAACAATGGCGGATTTAAAGTCCAACACTGACACCCTGTGGTCAAAATGCAGAAGGTTAATACAATTCAAGCAGGCCACACCCCCCAACACCAGGTTTTAAGATTAAGATTCAAGATTCTGTATTTGTCACATGCATAGTTATACAAGTACAACATGCAGTGAAATGTATCCTGAACTGCTCCTTGTTTTGACTGTGCAAACTTTATAAAAATAAACATAAGTACAAATTTGAACTTGAAAACAAAACTAAAATAAAAGTAAAACAACTTAAACAAGGAACACAAATTAAAGGTAAAATATGAAAGCTAAATTAGAGTATTAAGTTTTAAGTTCTAAGTTATAAGTGAAGCAACAGTCTGGCAGATTTACTTATGTACAATGCACAAGTGGGATGTTAAAGTGCATTGTTGCCATATTAGCACAGCAATGTAAACAGAAGTAAGGACCTGTATGGCAGCATAGCAGCATGTACAGTATAGCAGCATGTGATGTTGTAATAATAAATAATGTACAGTTGTGAAATATGACATATGAAATATGACGATGAATATGAAAAATGAAAATGAATATGATATGACACCCTGAGGTGTATCAGTCCCTTAGCTGTATCTGTCCCTTAAGGTAATGCTATGAGGGGAGGGAGGCATGTTCTGGTTAAAATGTTGAAAATAGACTAGAAAATGCATTAAATTATGACTAATTAGAAAATGCATTAAATTAGTATTGTAGTATGTATATACAATACATATTGAAAAATGAGTGAATTCTTCCTCTAAGGTGCACAGGAGAATAGTAGGCATTGTACTTGCACAGCACCATTTTGACTATATTTTCAGTACATGATTAATGTTACCACTCAACACAAACGTCATAGTGTATTGAAACTACCCTGCATAGCATATATTGCATATTGGATGTATACTGGTTTTGTTTATGCACTAACCCTGAGTGCTCCACGAACAGGTGTCTTCTTTCTGTTGGCCAGCATTAGATTCCTCTTTGTTGCTCATGTAATCAGACTGATCAGCCTCCATATCAACCTCAGACACAGTTGTGCGTTCCTTCTTCTGTTGTTTAATCTCTGTCTCCACTTCACCTTGCTGTTCTCCCTCTTCTTCTTCCTCCTCTTCCTCCTCCTCTCCACCAGGGGGTAACTCTTTCATGTTGAAAAGCTCAGAGGGCAAGTTGGGTCTCTTTGGAGGCAACTTCTATTTGTGGACACAAGAGAGTTCTCTCTTCTTTCTTTGTATAAACATTAGTTACATCAGATTTGAATTTATGTCAGTTAAAGACTATAAACAGAGCTACCAGTTGATCTGGCACACCCACCTTCACTCATTTGCCAGTTTCACACCTACCACATAGATACACAGTTTGTCTGTCATGGTCTATGACCACCAAAGGATCACAGCTAATCAGTTATTATGTATCAAACAAACTGGCAACTCAAGAGTCTTCTTCTACTTTTGGCTGCTCTCGAATGCAGTCGCTACAGCAGATCAGCCGTCTCCATTTCCTTCTATCCTCTGCATCTTCCTCTCACACACCAACTGCCTGCATGTCCTCCCTCACCAGATCCATAGACCTCCTACTAGGCCTTCCTACTTGTCTCTTCCCTGCAGCTCCATCCTCAGCATCACTCTCCCAACATACACAGAGTCTCTCCTCAGGACATGTCCAAACCAACGCAATCTCGCCTCTTTAACTTTTCCTCCAAATGGACCAACTCGAACTGTCCCTCTAATTAACTCATTCCTGATCCTGTTCATTCTCGTCATTCCCAATGCAAATCTTAACATTTCCAACTCTGCCATCTCCAGCTCTGCTTCCCATTATCAACCAAATCTTAACATTTTCAACCCTGGCAACTCAAGAGTACTGTAACAAATAGAGGAGAAGGAGAGGTGGCCTCACCCCAATAGTCCCAGTCTTCAGTTTGAATTTGCTGCCACCTTTCATTGCACCAAAGAGAGGAAGGGCTAACTTCTTGGGCTTTTCTGACTCAGACTGTCTGGAATACCTATAAAAAACAAGCCACAGATAAACATATATGGCCAATGGTGATACTCATACAACATGGGTGAAATGCTGAACAGTAAAAGAACAAGCTGAAGCTTCAGCCACAACAATGACAACAAACATCAGTAAATCTCTTACGTGCTCTGTAAGGAGGGAAGCTGGGTGGGTCTGGTCATTTCAATGAGTTTGCGAAGTCGCTGACTTTCCTTCTTCAGCTCAGCTACATGTAAGTGTAGCTTTTTCCTCTCCACTCCATCCAGATCTGCCTGGCTGCGCACAGCACTCATAAATGCATCCAGAGGGTCTTCTGTGGATGAGCTAGAGCCTCCTGGTGAAGCAGAACAAAGCAAAACAAGTTCAGTAGAGTTAGAAGATGGATAAATGTAGTCCTAAGAACAATGTCAACCATGTCAGCATATCAGCGCATAGGCTTAGCATATATAGCATGTTGAATAAAAAAAAATAATAGCAGGACGTTTTTATTCATAGCACAAATAAGAACATCTAAAAACAAAAAAAAAAGAAAAAAGTATTGCCCCATTTTTAGAGCAAGATGCCCCAGTGCTGGGGTTAAGAAGCCCCCAGGTGGATTATGCATTTGTTTGTGTTTGGGCCTTGCTTTATATTTAAATGCATTTTTATTTTAATTGCTCCTTCTCGCCAGGTTACACACAATAACATACTATGAGTAAAACAGTTCTCTTCAGCTTCTCACCTTTTCCAGCGGAACTAAGTTTCTTCTCTGTTTCGGCCACCTCTTTCTCCACTCCTGCAAGCTTAGCAACCTTAGAGGAGACATGCCATAATCACATTAATGCACAACTGTGTAGAACTTTTTTATTCTGTCAGCAGTTCTTCATAGCAATTTATCCTGACAAGCATTTCTGTACTGCAGCATAAGTCCAAAAGCCATGGACTTCTTTACCAGTGAGTCGTAGGTATCAGGTTGTTCTTCAATCTTGCCAGCCTTCTTCATGCGCTCTTTTCTCTTCCTCTCCACAGTACCTGTCCGGTCCAGGAAAGAGTCATCGTCGCTGTCATAATAGTCATCGTCCTCCCAGTTTTTCTTTTTGCGCTTGCGGGAGACTAGTGAGAAAAAAGGCAGAGACATGGATAAAAAGCAACAGGTGCAAAAGCAAGACTGCAAAGATCTGAGCAAGACCTCAAAACCATTGATATTCATATCCTGTCGTGGTGGGGGATATTTTCTCCAATTCTACTGCACTGAGCCTAATCTTAATAACAAAGCACAGTCTGGTTTTGAGCATTCAGAAGTACAGGGGGCGTTATCAGATGCCAGCTAGTCACCAACCGGCTTCCTGCCTCAGCAGTCCTCGAGCCTCCAGCATGCGGCAGGCCTCCAAGCAGCACTGTATAGCGGCCTCCTTTTTCTTTCCCGTGTGTGTGACCTCAGCAATCAGCTGCCTGCCTGTAGCATCGTCCACTGGCAACCTGGAATTAAAAGAATCAGAATCTACTTAATAGTAGTAATAAGTACATAAAAAAAAACAACCAATGCAAGTAGCAGTGGCTTCAGCATATTAAACAGACATTCAAGATACCTTTTGACAGAAAACATTATATCTATTATATAGGTTATATATTATTTACTTGATTCTGCAGAGCCAGGTGCCATGGCCTTTTTCGTCATATTCAAACTCCAGCTCTTCTCCTGAAATCATAAAAAGTCATATTCAAAAACCATTCAGGGCAAAATGTGCGACCTCACTCTGGGCTAAAGACCTAAACCATCACTGCGCGGTACCTTCTCGATCATAGAATCCCTGCAGAGCCTTTTTAGGATCCTTCAAATAGGCTGCTTCCTGATCCTCTTGAAACTCTGTGGCAAATGGATTCTCCTCGTTCTCATCCTCGTCTAGGGCAGCCTCTTCTCCTGAAAAGGAAGGAGTTTATGAAGTCACAAAGCCCACAAACCCTGATGAGATCAAGTATCACAGCAAAACCAAACCTAAGGATTATCCTATGCTTACCCATTCCCCATGAGCAGCCAGTGTCTTCAGAAGAACTTCTTCCAGAAGATTCCTGCTCTCCATTCTTATCATCATCATCATCATTATCATCATTATTATTATCCTCATCATCCAAGCTGTCCCCCATCATCCTCCTCTCCAGCTCTTCTCGCTGCTTCCTGGCCCGCTCTCTCAGCTCGGTCACCGTCAGCTCCGACTCTGCTTCCTCATCAGACTCAGGACCCTAAAAGTAAGCAAGTTCAGTGTGAACCTTAACCCTTTAATATCTAAATCATTCAGTTTCCCTTGGACTATGTGTTTTTTTTTTTCTGAGCACAAACCTAAACTCGATTAAAGTGCATGGGGAAAAGAGGATTTTATCACCTTATGTTATTTTAAAATGAAGTCTTCCAGTCACGTTTTGGAATTTTTAACAAAACAATAGAAAATAGAAAATAGAAAAGTTTGACTAAATGAAAAAACATATTGTATAATCATTTTAAAGTGAAGTGGCCCCTTATAGTCACGCGTGAACACACCACACCACAGCACAGCACACAGTGTGAACAATGTGAAATTCTTTCTCTGCACTAAGTGAAATAGTGGGCAGCCACCGGAGCAGTGCCCGGGGAGCAGTGTGTGAGGGCGGTTTCTTGCTCAAGGGTACCTCAGTGGTGCCACTAGCAGTCCTGTGATTAGAATCCACAACCTTCCAATCACTCCCTAACCACCAGGCCACCAGCTGCCCCAATCAGTAAGCAGAAGTTCTGTGACACATTTACTCATACTGAATTAGTTGAACATGACCAGGATAACCCCACATCTAACACACTACTAACCTGCAGGATGAAGAGCCTGGTGCTTCCTCCGAATTTCAGCACGTGTCCCACCTTCAGCCTTATGTATGTTTTGGGCGGAATCTTGTTTTTGTTCACAAAGGTGCCATGAGTGCTGCCCAGATCATAGGCATAGAATCCCTCCTCTTCTCCCACCGTCCCCTCCTCTCCTGCCAGGCCACGGTACTGCACCACAGCATGGTACCGGGATATGGAGGGGTGCTCCAGAGACACATCGCACACAGGTAACCGGCCGACCACGAAATAACTCTGAAGAGTCAGAGGAATGGAGTCCAGGATGGCTCCATTCTTGAGGAGCTCGAAGGAGTAGGGGACCCTTGTTACCCCAGCCCAGGGGGGCTCTGTGTATGGAAGGGGAGGGAATTTGCCAGCTGGGGGCACCTTGGCTGAAGCTTTCACTTTAATATCTTGTTTGGGTTTTGAATGGGTGGGCTTTTCTCCAGCAGGGGGCTTCTCTGCTGCTGCAGGCTGCTCTGAAACATCACAGGGTGGTCGGGCAGGGTCTTTAGGAGGCTCCTGGTCTTCTGGAGCGTGTCTCCGGGCTCCAGGTCCTCCTCCCTGCCCGGAGGAACTGCTCTCAGCCCCTGCACTCCGCCTCCCTAAAACAGAGGGTGCTGCAAAAACCTCGGGTTTCTTAAAGGGATCCTGGGCTCCCTCTGAGACCTCTGAGTCCCCCTCTATCTCTTCTTTCATCTCCCTGTCCTCCCTGTCCTCCTCCTCCAACGTCTCCATCTTCTCTCGCATGCTCCCCTCCATGTCTGTTTTGGTGCACCCTTTTAAGCACTCCGACCTTTGTGTGTTTATTCAACACAACCCAACAGACAACCACACACATCTTCGTCTTTAAATAACACCTCGTATAAAATCCATGACGTTTCATCCATATAAATACAAAAGTCTGAATCTCTTAACTACTGCAGTTTATTTATGACTGAGAATCAACACACTTTTACATCCTTATAGGAACTAATCCCATTTTTCCATGCAGCTACACGGAAATGTTTCAGCACTGTACTCGTTTGATGCTGATGAGCTAGAGAGGAGATTCGAAACATTTTATTTCTAAATTTTTACAAAATTACGAAGATTTTGGACAAGGTACGTGTTTAGAAATGGCTGTACACTTTCTATGATTTTTTTTAAGTGCGTGAGGTTGGACAGACGTCAGGTTGAGCTGCGTTTGAGCGGTTTTATTGGAGGTTTGTGCAGATGAAGCTATTCTATTTTGTACTGTTTGTTTATTTGTTTGTTTGGGTCATAAATTAGATTATTTTGATTTTTATTGGAGATTTGTGCAGATCTGCAGAGATGAAATAATTCTGTTTCGCAATGTTTGTTTATGTCTTAAATTGGTTTATTTCGTTTTTTTTAGGTTTGAGCAGATCTGCAGAGATGAAGTGATCCTGTTTTGTATTGTCTGTTTGTTTGTTTGTTTTTGTCATAAATTAGTTTATTTTTATTTTTATTTGCGATTTGAGCAGATACGCTGATATGAAGTGATTCTGTTGTGTACTGTTTGTTTGTTTGTGTCATACATTAGATTATTTAGATTTTTATTGGGAGGTTTGAACAGATCTGCCGAGATGAAGTGATTGTGTTTGTTTATTTGTTTATTTATTTGTTTGTTTGGGTCATAAATTAGTTTATTTCCCAAACTTATCAAGGAGCAGCACACAGACCCTGTTTTTTGTTTTTTTACTAATTATGATCAGGTGGCGGCTGCACTCACAAGCCATAAAACGTTTTAATTCTTTAATGTTAAGTGTGGTTTGAAGAGTTGAGATTAATGTTGAATCCCAAATGACTCTCTGCTCCCTACATAGTGAACTACATAGGTCATGTAGTTAAGGCCTTTACAGCCAAATGATGTACTTTATGTGCAATAGGAAGCTATTTGTTGTTAAGGATTGAGTCTCAAATCCTGCTCCCTTTATGACACATTAGACATGTCATGAAATAATGAGTTGTGGACCATAATAATCCTGCACAGTATTTGCAATAAGGACACAGGCAAGTCAGGTACTGTAAGAATGGATCTCAGGTTAGATCCCTCTTCCCTAGATAGTGTACTACAGTCTCCCCCTTTACCCTGCAGAAAAAAGCTGGGAAATATAAGCTGGGTGCCCTGTATCTTAACGTTAAACTACACAGTATGTGATAATATGGTTTTCTGAGTGCAATGTGGATAGTGTCAGTACTTAAAGAATACTGACCAACTGCAAGTTCCATTACAATGAGATCATAATTAGTCCTGTTTAATTTTAACAGTGCAGTGTCGTGTGTGAGCTGCTGAATAAAATTTTTATTTTATTTTTATTTTTATATATGTTTTACAGTGCAATACTGTTTACCAAAAAGTTGGTATATGAACCGAGTCATACCTTTAGGTTGGTTAGCCAAGTACTTCAAAGAAAAAGTTATTTTTAAAAAAGTTCTAAAGACGTTTCTGTCTCTGATCAGGTAGGTGCTGAACAGATATGTTTTAGAAAGAAACACTCGTGACATAAATGTCTTTACTTTTTTGCTTTAAAGGTTCTACCAGAGTGTACCAATCTCCTGGAAGGATGATGCGCTACTGGGGTGAGCTCCCGGTTGCGTCAGCCCCTCCAGGCCGGAGCTCCTTTGATCTTCTGCAGAGGGAATTTCGGCAGGTAGAGATGCAAGATCCTCCCTTGCACCAGCCATCAGCACAGAGGCCACGGCCCACCACCATGCTGGACATCCCCTCAGAGCCCTGCAGCCTGACCATCCACACGGTGCAGCTCAGCCAGCACGCCCGACGCCTCCGCAGCCTCCTCAATGCAGCTCAGCTGGGTCAGCAGCCTCTAGCAGCTTTGTCTGATGCTCAGGGCCTTCTCAGATCAGAAGATGGGGACTCACTGCCTCCAAGGCCGGTCACTCCAGCAGCACCGGATGACCTGCTACCTCTGGATAGCAAAGCTCCCTGTGAACCCTTCCAGCTGCGGCACAGTGACCCAGAGAGTGACTTCTACAAGTAAGTGAAAATCAAATGTATATTCCAAAATATAATGAGAATATATAGTAATATAACGTCAGTTTCTTTTTTGGTACCTCATGTACACAATATCTCATTTCATCAGTAATCTTCAGGTGATCTTACATTTGTCTAGGCTATTTGCGTAGACTTTGGTAGATAGTTTGACTTTTTGAGTTAATTTTCCATCAGTGTCACCACAGACATCTCTCCATGTGTTCATTCTCATTTCTGTCACAGAGGTGAAGGAGAGCCTGTGACAGAGCTAAGCTGGCCCTCCTGCCGTCAGCTCCTCTACCAATCAGTTGCTACAGTGTTGGCCCACGCTGGCTTTGAGTCTGCGAACGAGAGTGTGCTGGAGACCCTGACTGACCTTGTTCATGAGCACTACCTGAGGCTGACCCGGCTCCTCCGTGTGGCTGTGGACCGCGAGGCTCGTCTAGGCTCCACCCCCTTTCCTGATGTGATGGAGCAGGTCTTCCATGAGGTGGGCATCGGTAGCATCCTCGCCCTGCAGCGCTTCTGGCAGGTCCGCATCAAAGACTACCACAGCTACATGCTCCAGGTGAGGTACATTGTTCATTAAGTGCTTGCCTTCTTTTAGAATGGGATGATTTATTGCCTTTACTTTTACTTTACTGTTAAATAAAAAAAAATCAGTGTCTTACTTGATATGAAGAGTATAAATAGTGACTGGATAGCTTTCTTTTCTGAACAGTTGTAAAAAGCCACATGTTAAAATCAGAAAGGTCTAAGCCAGGGCTAAGCCAATTAGGGACAGTTTTCTCATGGAGGTGGTCCTTTTTGGATCACAGTGAAGGAGACAAATCAAGCTAAATAAATCCAGAATATAAACTGATTTTTATTCCAGTAAGCAGTAACATGGTGGCAGTGGCTACAGTACCCATTCATCCTGAAATTTTGATACAATATAATGGGGATCTGACATATTCAAATCATGTTAAAAATTACATGAACTCCAAAATTTTGCTCAGACTGCAACGATATGTAATGTTTCAGTGGTTATTACATGTCAGTGCTACTATGGCGTTGAACAGGTGCACATTACTGTGGCATTTACTGAACAGTAAAATATTCTAATCCATCCACCTTTTGTACTTTAGGTCAGTAAAGAGCTGTCAGAGGAGTATGAGAGATTGGTAAACCCAGAGAAAGCTCTGGAAGACTCTAAACCACTGAAGGTTAAAGAAGAACCCATGAGTGACATAGCCTTTCCTCTGAGTGAGGAGCTGGAGGCAGACCTGGCCTCAGGTGACCAGGCCCTGCCCATCGGGGTCCTGGGTACGTCAGGTGAAAGGCTGACAGGAGGTCTGGAGGAGGGACACTCCCCTCACACTGCAGGTACTCAATCAGTTCTATGTTATTTGTGATGGAGCTACAAATTATGTTCCCATAACAAGCCTCTGTGTTGATAAAGTATGAAATATATACTGTTGATGGGTATAAATGGTGTATTGCTTTTGGGTCACTTTCACTTTCCTTTGTGAAACATTGATTATTAGTTGAGGAATCAAACTACACTACATAGATATCAAAAACATAGAGGAAATGTCGCTCTTTGATCAGATTGTGCCACTGTATTGTTTCTGAACAGGACAAACAGGAAACAGCTCCCCCCTGTGGCAGCTGCCGCAGGTGAAGATGGAGCCGCAGGACGGAGAGGAGGGCCAGGTGTCGGGTCACGGCGTTCTGGGCAGTGACGTGTTTGAGGAGGGACCGATGTCTACCATGAGTGAGTCAGGCATGGCTCCATCACCTGGCGGCTCGGATGGCAGCTATGGCTCCCACTCTCCAGACTCGCTGATGGGCACCTCTCCCTTCAACCAGCGGCCTAAGAAACGCATGAGGAAAGTATGATTGTGTATAGAAAGACTAGTGGAGCGTCCGTGTTGCCGGTGATGAGCGATGAGCGTTTCCTTTGTTCTCTTTTGTTTTGGTCCTGGAGACAATGGGTGGAATATGTGTGTGGGAGACTGTGTTTAAATGACACCGAGAGAAAGAGAAAGCAAGCATTCTCTTGCAAATGGTTGCTGGTCACTGTTTTACCCACTTACCGTGTTGGGCAATTACTTGTTTGACGTGGTAAAATTAGCATCTGTTTATTGTAACGGAACGATCCAGGAATCACAACACGGGGGTAATTACAGCCTGATGTCTGCTTCAGAATGCAAAGGGATGTCAATCAAGGGATAATGGCAAATTAATTACAGCGTGCATAAATCTGCATATTAAGTAAGCAGGGCTTTTTGGTAGCTGTTAGCACATTTTCAGTTGTCACAGTGGATACAGACCATTGTCCCCAGGCCACCTGTGCAAAAAAAAGCACTGAGACCAAATAAAAACTGAACTTAGCCTACCCAATTACATGCGATATCGTCAAAGTTCAATTAGGACAAAAAATTAGGACAGTTTTTTCCCCAAATTAATCTGATGTTAGCTTTTCATTGTAACCCCAAAGGCTTACAAAATTACGTAAATATGTCTATTGTATTACTTAAAAGCTGTTTTCATCAATAAGAGACAAATAATCTACCCAAAGGACCCTACTTTTGTATCGTATTTGTCCATCCTCACTCCACTATCAGATTTTGAATAGTAAATGAGAAGCTACCAAGTAACAAGTTGCTGGTTAATTTTCACAGCTGAGCACTGAACCGAAGCCTGGTGTAGTCATCTACTAACTTTGTATTAGTACTGTCTATATGGGCTATACTGATAATGGGTCAATTTTGAAGTTGTCTTTGTATGTAAATCATCTTTTATAGAGTAAAAAGTCTTTTACAAGCTTATGGTATTGCCACTGAAGTGAATAGTTGTGTAATCAACACCAGTCCTTTGCCTGCAGATCTCAAAAACTGTATACAGTTGCTTTGCTTTGCAGCTGAAAAACGTATTTTCTTCAAAATAAACCTAATTTGTACGTTATCAATGAACTGTGCCATAAAGTTTGGGCACCTCTTGTCAAAGTGTCCTTTTTGTTAATTGCCTTATATAAACCAGTTAAATTAAATATGACATATTTCTGCACATACTAATGCAGTTATTTATTTCCAGAGTTTAACATTTACATTGACGGCATTTAGCAGACGCTCTTATCCAGAGCGACGTACACTAGTGCTCAAGTAGTCCACATCTGATCTTCAAACTGGAAAAGCTATACTTAAATCAACATCCACTCTTCAACCAAGTTACTGTCAGCTAAGTTACACACCTTAACAGATCCTGTCAAAGAAAAGTCTTTTTTTTATTTTTATTGAGGGTAAAAAATAAAACATAAAATGCAGCGTGTGCATAAGTTTTGGCACCATTTCAGTCTACTTAGTAATACCCCTGTGATTTCAGATATTGACTTCCAAACCTTTCTTGTAGCTGTCTCTTCTTGATTTAGGATTTTTTCCTACTGTTCCTTATGGAATGCTTCTAATTCAGGAATTAATCTCGCCTGCACAGCATGTTTAAAATCTAATTGCATTTTTTTCAAGAATATTCAGGTCTGGGAACAGTTATGGGAATATCAAAACTCTCATTTCTTGAAGTAGTTCAAGGTTTATTTGCATGTGTGTTTTTAATCATTTTTTGTCTCAGCTTCTTCACCAACTGTAAGAGATCTTGCAGGATGGGTGAATAGTAAGTTAAGTTCTCTTTAGCCCCACAACATTCCTGAGCCACTGACTGCAACACAACCTCAACACACAATAGACCCACTATCATACTTAACAGTTGGCAAGGTGTTGTTTTATTAAAACAATTGTTCTTATTTTTCTCCAGACGTAGCTTTGGTGATTGAGTTGCTGAGCTGCATCTTAGTTTCATCAGAAACAAAAGTGCTTGTTTCACAGTTCTCGATTCCAGAAGGCTGCTGGTTTATCTAAGTGTTGTGTTTCATGCCTCAGGCATTGACGTTTGTGATGAGATCACAGGTAAGTTTACCTTCTGATGACCGTTTCATGTAGATGATGCTGCAACCACACTTCACAGTGGACCTGTGCATCGCTGATCCTGTGCCAACCGAATCTTCCTGCAGGTGCATGGCAGTAATTTCATACCTGATCAGTCTACATGCATATTTTCAGATCTCCCTAACTTCCAATGCCTCCAATTCCAGTTCTCGACAAATTACATCTTAGACAGTGATGATTACAAGCAGGGGGTGTTTAGATCTGTTTTATAGTCTTCTCTTGCCTTGGAATACTAATTATCTTTAGTTTCAGATCCTCAGTCAGCTGCTTAGATCAGCCCACGGCTTTTGAGTGTAAGCACAACACCCTGAGGAGTTTAAGAGTCACTTAATTTATTACACTCTGGAATTGTCTCCACCTGACTTGAATTAAGGCCTACTGAGTCAAATAAAGACTGAGACCTTACAAAAAATCACTAGTGGATCATCTAAAAATGTGACCAGACTTTTGCACATGCCATTTTTTTAATTTATATATTTTCAATATATTAAATTGTGCAAATAAATGGTAATCATGCAGTGCATAATGTTTGTAAAAATAGGTCATATTTAATGTTTCGCTTATAGATGCTTCTGACATCTTTTAATGCAGGTAAATGAACAAAACCAACTTCTGAATATCTTATAAGCAAATGGCTAACTGGGTGTTAGCCACGGCTTGTCAATCAAGATGGCATTATTAATAGGCATTCTCCCCATGTGCCAGTAGTTTCAAAAACATCACGATTGTTTAAGGAGTCTTAAGGCTGCATATTATTAAGACCTCTAGATCACAAAGAAGGAGTAGTTATGTTTGACTTTACACTGACTGTAGTGAATGAGCCAAGATACACTATATGGACAAAAGTATTGGGACACCTGACCCTTACACCAACTTCAATGACATTGCATTCAAATACGTAGACTTTAATATGGAGTTGGTCCCCCTTAGCAGCTATAACACCTTCCACTCTTCTTGGAAGGCTTTCCTCAAGATTTTGGAGTTTCTGTGGGAATTTGTGCCCATTCATTCTGTAGAGCATTTAGGTCAGGCACTGATGTTGGACGAGAAGGCCTGGCTCGCAATCTCCATTCCAGTTCATACCAAAGGTTTTGGATGAGGTTGAGGTCAGGGCTCTGTGTGGGCCAGTTAAGTTCTTCCGCACCCAACTCATCCAGCCATGTCTTTATGGACTTTGTGCACTGGGGCACAGTCATGCTGGAATAGAAAAGGTTCTTCCCCAAACTGTGTCCACAAAGTTGGAAGCCTGGTGTTGTCCAAAATGTCTTGGTGTGCTGAAGCATTAAGATTACCCTTCACTGGAAGAAAGGGGCCTAGCCCAAACCCTGAAAAACAGGTGCGTCCCAATACTTTTGTCCATATAGTGTATCTGTAATCTGAAGTTTACTTCTTTAGTTTTGCACTACAACTCCAAGGCTAATGTAGCTACATTATAGAAGAATAGAGCAAACTGCATCCCTAAATCATGATGCTCATGTTGAATAGTCTCAAATAGATTTGCTTTCATTCAGGTGTATTGCATAGCTGAAGACAGTAGTATCAGACAAATTGTGTCTGTACTTTTGTCCATTTTTATAGATTCTTACAGTTTCAGAAACTTTCTCATAAGCATGTCTGTTTGAGATTGTCTAAGAACATGGGGCAAATATGTCTTCGTGGTCGATTGCATTTGATATTAAGTAAGAATTGTGTGTAATTAAACTTTAAAATGGCTATAAATTTACTTTTTGTAGCATGGCTTGACTGCACTTCATGCACTCTCTGCTCTGTAGACATCTTCATACTGAAAGTAGCCACACATTGCTCTTCCCGCAGTGCTGCCCTGAACTCAAACCACTCCTGCCGGTGAAAAGGATTTTAGAGATTTTAGACAGTTGCACATTTGAGTGTGTATTCAGAGTATTAATAAAACTCACAGTGCCTGTCTTTTAGCCTGCAGTGTTTCCCTCTGAGTTCTCAGCAGCCAGACTGAGCTGTCAGCCATGGCCTAAATGCCCTCGCTCTTAACAGGCCTCATTGAAAATTTTGTCTATTTTTTCCTCTTTTAAATAAAATGTGTGCAGCATTCATTCATTCAGATTGCAGTAACAGCAGGGGGCAGTGTTGTGCCTCACTGGGGTACCTGCACGTTTTCTGGGTTTTGCCTGTCTGTGTTGAACCTTCTGCCTTTTGAACAAGCTGCAATTCTGTTTGAATGGGTGGACAAATCCATTGTGCATGTCTCCAATGGCATCTGTGATTTTGTTGCTCTTCTTTCAATAAAACTAAAACATGTTCGGAGCTCGGTGAGATAATTATACCCAAGAGGCTGCACAAATACCTGTATCTTTCTGCGTAGACAAAAGCTCAAAGTAACTCCTGTTACGAAGGAAACAAGGCCAATTCTCAGGCTTGTAGAAGACGCCGCTGACAAATGGGCGAACATTTGGCTTTTTTTCTGCCAAACAACAGTCTTGGCTTTACATTCAATAAAAACGTCTTGTTTCTTTCTCATGTTACTTCTGTGGGCCCGCACGCGTTCGCAGTGGAGAGTGTGTGATTTGTTCAGTGGTTAACATTACGCTTAAAACACCCTTGCTTTGGTAAACTGGTGGTTTTGAAACATTGAGGCCCCATTCAAATGAGATGTTTTGCTCATAAAATAAAATAAGTATCCACCACAGAGAATAAATCTCTGCATGTTTGAATGTACAGTTAGAGGTTATTTGTGTAAATTAACTTCAAAAATAATAAAACACAAAATTTGGCCTGTGCAACATTTTAGCACATCTTATTTTTTGTTTGCTTTTTTTCCAACATGTTAAACATCATACCAGTTGAAATGTGTGGTAAAAATGGCAGAAAACTGTCACATTTATCTTTGTTTGCTATAGAGGGTGTTTACTTAATCAGTGGAATATAATTTGACAATGGGTGCTGAAAACCTTGCTTACAGCTAAATGTTAAAATGTTAAAAATAAAGGCTTCTCTGGAGCCTTAGAAGGACCACCTTTAATTTGAACCACTCAATTTGAAAAACCTCTTAAAGTTAAAAGAACCCATGTAATATAAAGGTTTAGCAGCAATTAAAGGTTTTATCTAGAACCGTATGTCTCAGCACAGGGCCTTTACAGACCCCTACAGAAGGAGCCATATTCAGGTTAGGTTTCCAGTGAGTGGATCTTTGTGATCTTTACATGGCATAGGTGATTCACAGTTTTGGCTTCTGATTCTTGTTTTACTAAAAGAAAATGCTGAATTTAGCAAAATGTATATAATCAACTTTCCTGTCTACATGCTTTGCTTTCGTTTCTGCATGGATTGAAAGCTCATTCTCCCTTTACACCCTCCAGGTGTCTTGCAGATGTGGAAACTAACGAAGCAGCTCTATACAACTTGAGGTTTAGTAGTAATTAGGTAAACAGTGAAAAATACATGATTTTCCCATCCTGAAAAGCTGCTGTTTTGAAATATGGTCGGTTTGGTGCAACAGGAGTGATATCCAGCGGTAGACAACTGAAGAAAAGCCACACAAGTATAAAACCAAAACTTCATAAATGCAAGTGTACCACTATCTCCCTTTCCTGACACTTATGGGAGTGAGTTACAGGATGAAATGCTGCATTCAGAGAGTTTTGTCTTGGTATGCTTCTCATTGTGGGGAAAAAATTCACTGTTTTTTGAGAGTCTCTGTGTTGTGCCTGAAGACCAATATCATGAACCTTAGACTCTTTGAGACACCTGAAACGTCTGCCATTCTTTTGTTGTTCTGGGATATCTTTGGATTTGGAGTTGTTTACAAGCTGCTCTGCGCGTTCATTGCTTTCTCTGAGAGCTTGAATGACCTGGACTCAACACTAAGGCTGTTTTCAAACCTTGTACTCTTGCTAAAGAGTTTTTGTTTCAGTGCAGCCTTTTCATTTAGTTGGGATGGTTTAACATTGCAATGGCTAAAATGCCAAAAACAATATATGGGGGTTCACTTATTGGTCAGAAAGTGGATTTGGAGGAAATTCAAGCTGTTACTTTCACATTAGAGCCAATTAATTACCACTTTAAACTATCACTAGTCTGTATTCACTGTATAAAATCAGGACCTTACTTGATCTCTGCTTCTTCATGATTGAATGGTTTGTCATTTTGAATTTAACCAATAAGGTCACTGGCCAAATAGGCATTCCATGTGACAAAATCAATATTGCTTTGCTGTTATTTTATTTGAGCAGCATGGTGGTGCAGTGGTTAGTGCTGTCACCTCACAGAGAGAAGATTCAATTCCTAGCCAAGACGACCAAGGTCCTTTCTGTGTGGAGATTGTATGTTCTCCATGCGTTTACCACAGTCCAAACATGTATGTCGGGTGAACTGGAGATGCTAAATTGGCCCTAGGTGTAAATGTGTGCCTGAGTGTGTTTGTGTGTCTCTACCTTTTGCCATATGAGTGCTGGGATAGGATCCCCCCCAATCTCATGATCCAGGTTAGGACAAGTGGCTCAGAAAAATAAATGAATATTATTCAATTGCTCGTTGCCCATTATTAGCAGCAGTTTGTGCTGTGAGAATGATAAATGTCTGTCAAAAAAGGTCAAATGTTGCTGAAAGGAAACAGACGTGCCTTGCTCTGAAAGCATGCTCTGATGTGATGATATGCACCAAAAGAGGGAATTTAACATCATTCCCTTGAACCAGGGTTCACCTCGAATCAGACAGAGACCCGTTATTTTGGAGAAAGTGGCCCGTTATAGTCATGGGTGAACACACCACAGCACGCAGTGTGAACAATGTGAAATTCTTTCTCTGCATTTAACCCATTCACCAAATGAAGCAGCGGGCTGCCACCAATGAGGGGTGCCCAGGGAGCAGTGTGTGGGGACGGTATCTTGCTCAAGGGTACCTCAGTGATGACACTAGCAGTGCTGGGATTCGAACCCACAACCTTCTGATTGCAGGGGCAACGCCCGAACCACTAGGCCACCAGTTCCTTTGTTTAGTGTGTGGAGTGTTCATACCTGTCAGAATGGACCGAACTAACAAACAAAGTATGAAAGCTCTCTAAGTATGTGTTCAGACTTGCCTGGTTTGGTTTGTTTGAGCAAGTGTAAACACTGTGACATGAACTAAACAGGCAAACCTCTTCAACTTCCACACAAACTCTGGTGGCCTGGTTATTTATATTAAAAACTAGGTAGGCCTTGCATGCAGGACTATAACCTGGGTGCTCCATGAGAGGCCCAACAGTGGCATAAAGTCAGTGGGATGCTGATTTTTATCGAGCCAGCAGATCAATGTATGATTTCTGTCTGGGTTCATTAACTCTAAATTTGTAATCAATCATTTTGAATTGAAATTCGAGACCAAGGCACAGTCAAAGCCATTGTAAAATACTCAATAAACACACATCTGACCACACACACTAATTATATTGTGGTAATGCTGCAGGTTTTCTCCATTTTGCAAAAGTTGTAAGTGCCATGTTTTACAGGAATTTACACCCTTCAAAACTACAATAACGCAAGTCCTCTTGTGGCTAATTGCTGTATCACACGACAGATAAGACGTGCAAAACACCAGCGAACCCAGATAATTATCCATAAGTACAGTATAACTACTGCTATCGTCTTGCTTTATTTGTGGAGGTGAAATAGCAAGCTTGGATACGTCCGTTTCTACACTTCTTCTGTTAGGTTTAGTACATTTTGAAGATGAAACTGAACGAAATCAGCTTTGGCTACATTCAGACTGCTGTGACCCAAATCAGATTTACCTCCCCCAAATCATATTTTTTTAGGATTGTTTTACGTCAGCAGTCCCCAACCTTTTTTGTGCCATGAACCAGTTTCATGTAAAACAATATTTTCACGGACCGGTATAGATACAACTAAAAACAAAGTGTGTTTGTTTTTCACTCATTTTTGCTAGGAGCTAAATTTTTGATGTACCATATCATGTGACCGAGACGAGCATTTTTTTCAAAATAAAAGATCTTTCAGACTCTGATAATCAATAAAATATTTCTTATTCTGTCTTTCTTTCTGTCTGTCTTTCTGTGTGGCCCGGTAACAAATGACTCACGGACCGATATCGGTCTGCGGCCCGGTGGTTGGGGACCTCTGGTTTACGTTATCTTTTTAGAGAACTATGTTTGACATCAGGTTGAGCAGGTGATGCTCCTGAACTGATCCAAAAGTGTAAAAGAACACGGCACACTCATTCAGCAAACACACTTGTCCTCCTTAAAATAAATAGACTTCTTTAACTTGATGCTGAATTAGGACTCAAATAACCATTATTTAAACTTAGAAAACAAACAGCAGACACTAAAACAACAATGCTGAACGTTTCTAGGCCTTTTCTTAATTGTTGAAGCAAGCAGATCAAGCAGAGAGAAGAAGCTCAACTTATTTTAGTTTATTTGTCATGAGGAAGAATACAAGGAAAGGGGTGTATATCATATATCTATGGTGCAAACTCAGCTCCAAAAGTTTATATACACACCAGATTAAAATATTTAATATTAAAATATTTAAATATTTAATCTGGGCGAAGGTCCACTTCTCTCTCTCTTCCTGTCTATCTCTCTCTCTTTCCCTCTTTTAATATCTGCTTTTGAATAGCCGTTCGGTTTTTCTGGTTAGACAATACCTTGCTTATTTGCTTATTTGTTTACATTGGCCACAGTCATTCTCCATAGTGAAGTGAAGTGTATCCATAGTAATGTGTTTTCTGATTTTGACTAAGATTGAACTTGACTAGCACACATGGTTTATCTCCCAAAGAACGTCAGGTTGTTTACTAGTTAACAGTAAGGTTAACAATACATTTAATACATTTTATATATAAAATACCACTCAAACAATTAGTTGATCAATCAATCAATCAGTCAGGCAGGCAGTCTGTCAAGCCAAGAAGAAAAGCGGCTTTTACCCTTCAACTTCAGACTCTCACATTCAGTAACTACATGGAAAAAATGCATGCTCTCATTCTTAAGTTATAGTAGTTAGGAATAAAAGCCTGGAGCTGCCAGTGGGTGCTGGGCATTTAAGAGATTAAAAGAATGTTATGCTACTTCCTGGATACTAGTGCCTGTTCTTTAAAATAATAATAATAATAATAAATTTTATTTCTAATGCACTTTCCATTAAAAACAATCTCAAAGTGCTACAGAATAAAATAAGCAACAAATAAAATCAACAAGAGTAGGCCTTTTTAAAAAGGTGGGTTTTCAGGCCACATTTAAAAGTGTCCATATCCAAAACCATGATCAGAATGTTCCTTTCAAAGTAGCTTGTTTACTTTATAACACTTAAAAAGTGGGAGATTTCAAGTTCACTTCAAAAAGCTGCCCGCTTTCAAAAAATAATATATTATTATCAGCTTTTTGATTTCAGTGACTTGCAGTCGATAGTAATAAACAGGGCAGTGTATGAACCAAAAAAGGGGAAGAAATTTGTTAACAGACACGTATAAGACAGAAGTGTTTCCTTAAAGAGGAGGTTAAGATTGGTTTGACTCGTTGCAGAAAAATTGGCCTTGCATAAGATTGTTATTGAGATCATAATTGGATTGAAATCTAGTGCTGTATAAAAAGGTAGGATTAAAGTTCCTCAGGCTTTTAATATAATGGGGCAGGTGAGAGATAATTTACAAAAATGCATGCCTGATAATTCTAACTTGAAAACAAGACTTAATGAATTAGGGTCCTTGAAAATGAATAGGAGCTGTCAGGCTGAAAATGAATATATTCAGAGTACTGAATGTGATTCAGTTTAATGAGAGGCAAGAAACACGACACATGAATGGTTATTTTCCTCTCATGGTCATCACTCATTCTAGAAGAATGAGTCACTGCAAAAAATAACAGCATAATTTAGCTATGAGGACTGGCTGCTTCATGTCTTACTAGAATTGTTGCGGGCAAAAGTACATTTGCTAAAGTGAGTGTGCAGTGTTTTTGGACCTATATATAATTGCTGATAAGCACAAGAAATAAGGCACAGGAACCCACTGATTAAAAACAGGCTGAGGCCAGCTTCTGAAGCCTGACACTGTGGCCTTAAATCTGGCAAAACTGAAATGTGGTGGGTGTAACACGTAAGCATGGATCATACAGTAATTTCTTTTCTTTTTGTCCTCAGTCTGATGTCTTTCCAGAAGGATGTCATGCGAAGCTGGATGAGGGCCGTGATGGAAACAGCTTGTGGTGTCCAAATTCAGCCCTTGGTTGTGTAGCAGCCAGAACAAACAGTGCATTCTATTAACCCTTTGAGGACCATGATTACAAATATATGATTAGAACCTTAGAGAACAGAGAGTTCTGTATTTTCATGCAATAATGAGCTTCAGGAACTTTTAGAGCATTAATATCAAAATCAGAATTAGAACACTTTATTAATCCCGGAAGAAAATTGCTTATGTTATGACTGCACAGATGGGTCGAACCAAAGCGGAGCTCTAGAGGGACTGTAACAGTCATCTACAATGCTTTAATCTTTCATCATTCCAAAG
>JBBPCZ010000001.1:47396940-47412437 GCA_037974445.1 Brycinus macrolepidotus | reverse complement strand
GTCCCAGAAAAAGAAACAGGCATTTTTGGTTTTTGAAATGTCCCACTGAAACTGTTTTGTGCATTTTGGGACTCACTATGTACTGTAATGGTATGTTAGTGTGTCAACCCCAATATAGTATATGGTAAGTAATTTTAGTGATGTTGACATCGAAGTGTAAAGATTACAGTGGGACAATTCCAGTTTATTTTTTAATGGATACAACATAGTCTATAGTATAGTTATAATTCAAATAAATTAGGTATTTTACATTCATTAGAAAGCCTTTTTTCTCTACAGTTGATCTGAGTAATGTGATGTTGATTCTAGCCTTAGTCTGTTGTCAGTCTTGGTCTTGGTCTTGGTCTCAACCAGCCTTGGTCTTGGTCTCGCCTTAGTGTGTCTTGGTCTTAGTCTTGGTCTTGGTCTTGGTCTTGGTACCCTCAAGTCTCTGCAGTGTCTTGATCTTGATACCCTCCGGTCTCGGCAATGTCTTGGTCTCGGTTTAGGCGGTCTTGACTACAACACTACAAATTCCCACAGAAACTCCAAAATCTTGTGGAGAGCCTTCCAAGAAGAGTGGAAGCCGTTATAGCTGCAAAGGGGGGTAACAACTCCGTAATTAAAATCTATGTATTTGAATGCAATGTGATTAAATTCCCTGTTGGTGTAATGGTCAGGCGTCCCAATAGTTTTGTCCATGTGCGTATTTTCTCAAGCCAAGTAGATGTTTATTGTTGTTTCAACCATATTTACCACAAAACAGTTAAATTAAACAACGCACCTCCTGGACCATGGTGCAACACAAAGAACAAAAACAGAAACACCTCAGGACTGTACAGGATTACACAAGGGCAGGCAGGACAGGACTAAAGAGGGAGTGCAACAAAACACAAAAGCAACAGTACGATAATTTACAGGACAAGATACCATACAGTGCAGCTGGCAGGAACAGTAACAGCACCAGTGTGAATGATATAGTTGCCAGATTCTGTCAGAACACTAACCGCAGACTTCGCTCCTCTTTCCTACAATAACTCCTGATACCTTGATCTAATTCACCTGAGTTCTAATCACCTGACTCTAATCAATGGACATCAATACCTCAGACTTCCACATTCAGATCTGCAAAGTATTGCCATGGACTATCCCTGCATACCGAGCGTTTGTTGTATCTTGTTATTTGATTTATCTGGTTTTTATCTGCTTGTTTTTCTCGACATTGATTCCTGTCTCACCTATTTGTATGGTTTGGCGATTCGGTTTGTTCTTCTGGACTGTTTGGATTCTACTCTTGGACTTGGCACTTCAGAATTGTTTGCTTATCGGACTGCCCTTTGGTTTTGGAGCTCTGCCAGTATCTTTTTTTTTGTATTCTGATGCTCTACGGAATAAATATTGCTGCCTGTTTTACTCCACGCTTGGGTCTTGATCAGAACCTAACAATAGAATAATGACAAATACCGTGTTCTAGCAGTGCAGTTGTTAAGTGTGCAAAAAATGCAAAGATCGAAGTAGACAATAAATGATTTGACTGATTATTGATTTGTCTAATGAGTAATTTGTTTTGAGAGTGTAGCAGCACAGGGATGCTTACGTGTTACTGAGGAAAATACTTGCGTTGTGTCTGTATATATGACCAATCCATGGTTCATAATACACAGGGTATTTTAGGGTACCTGGAATATAAACAGTACCAGTGGAGACCCATGACTTTTAGAGTCTTCAGTTTGGGTCATATGTGTCAAATAAGGAAAAAACAAATCTATGTCTTCTATTTATAACTAAAACTGTCTTACACTGTCACTTGTATTCCCAGTCAGTGACATATCTAGGCCTTTTGGATGATTTTTCTAATTAGATTAGTCCCACTAGTTGTAAATCAACACCTGGTTGGTGTTCCACTGTCCCTCCTTAATTATATTAGTGGGTATTTTGATACATAAGGCCTCCTGTCCAGCTCCTGAAGACCTAACTGATAGGAGATCTATCTTGGCTGTATACTGCTTGGATACCCTGTTGAGTCTATGATTTTGCGTGGCAGACTTATATTTGTACCACAGACTGCATTTGAAGCAGCAGGAGTTAATTCAAAGCAGTCAAGGTGACAATGTAGACAAGTGTTAAAACAACGTGTCCCTGTCTTGATGACTACTGGGCTTATTTATTGCAGTCAGTTAATCTCATGGAATAATGTGCAAAAGGCAGCACTGTACAGACAGCTACACTCCCTACATTTGTAACTTGTGTTAAATTTTTGGTATGTGTTTTGTGTTTTGTACAGGGTGAACCCTTTTAGATTGACAGCATCATGTTCAACAATGTTCGAGTCATGTTTAAGGCTTGGCAGGAGATCCATGTAATCACAACCAGAAGTCTGTAACAAAAAGACAGCAGTATATGCTGAGTTGCCTCTCTGCTAATGTTCTGCAGGCCTGTACTGAGGCCTGATCCAGCTCCAGCTTCTTTTAGTGCTTTTTCAGTCTCATCTTCAGCATGTAGATTAGATGACTGATCTGGCAAGTGGTGGTGAGGACACCTTGGTTGTCACAACGCTTCTTCCATCAGGCTGCACAGATGAAGTGCTACTATTTGGGATGTCACTTTTTTATCTACACTTATTGTTTTCGATCTCTGTCTTACTTTTCCAAGACAAGCTTGATAACACGTACTGACCAGATAAGAAACACCCAACTGTCTGAGCACTTTTCAGCGGTCATAAACACGGGTTCTGCACAGAATGTGCTCTATGTGGCCTCTTTTTTTTTTTTAAAGGGCAGCTGGTGGCCTGGTGGTTAGGGAGTTGCCCTGCGATTGGAAGGTCATGGGTTTGAATTTCAGGACTATCAGTGGCTGGTATCAGAGGTACCCTTGAGCAAGATACCATCCCCAAACACTGCTCCCTGGGGGTTAAATGCAGAGAAAGAATTTCACACTGTTCAGAATGTGTGCTGTGCTGTGGTATGTTCATGTGTGACTATATTGGCCACTTCACTTTATTTTAAATTCTTAATCTTCACCTCATGTGTGTGAAGACACTTTAAATAATCTGTACTGAAGTACAAGGTCAAATCAACAGAAAACATGTCTTAACACTGGTGGGCCTCCCTATAAAATTTATTGTGTGAGAATTAACTCTGGGACACACACTCCTTGCAGAAGCTTTGAGGAAAGGGGCCATGCTGCTGGGTGCCTGTAAATGGTGCGTTCCCTGGAGGCCATCTGCTTAACTGGTTGGGCTGGAGGGTGAGCATGAAGCAGAGATGGGGCTAATTGCACCCGCCGCCAGGCTGTATCAGATACAGATCACACCAGCTGGAGTGAAGACCCCTCTGGCTAATGCAGCTTTTCTAATTAATTCATTTATTCTAGAAGAGAGATAACCCCTGAAGATCCAATGCAGCCAAACACTTTGCATCACTGTATACATATTAATATTAATATTAAAGCCTATTCATTCTTCTTTTGTCTTTCTTTCTTTTTTGTGCTCATTGAAAAACTGCACTGTGGACATTATGGATCATTACAAAAAAGAACAGAAATACTCTATATAGCACTGTTACATCATGTCACATGCTGTTATTAGTTGTTTTGACAGCTTGTTTTCATTACAGTACAGTGTCAAATTACAATTACTGTAATTGTTTGATGCAATGACAGGTTATGTCTCATGCTAATTAATGTAATGCCATTAAATTATAGTTAATTAGTTAATTAATCAATATTATAGTATCTATTAATTAATTAATATTATATAATATCTATCAAGACAATTGTCAGTGACAGTAAGATGTTATATTGTTGTATTAATAGACATGATCTGCCATGAAAACTCAACAACTTATTACATCTGCAATGACATGTTTATAGCATGATTATGTCAGTGTTATGTAGCTGTTTTCAAATAATGCGTCACCCATTTAAATGTTTTTTTCCTAGAATTCAAGCCAAGAACCTTTTAGGAAACTTTAATTTTACACACATACAACCACATAAACCGAATTCTGTCTTAAAGTGCTCAACTATTGCGCCATTAACTGGGTAATCTTATTGAGTAATTCATTGAGTATTTTGCTTGCCAACCACTGCCTATTGTTAAGGAGCTACATTGCTTGGAAGAAGTTCTGTTCATTATTGTTATTAATAAATGTAATCGTTTACTGAACTTTATCATATTATATTTGCCCAGTGTTTTGTAAAAGCAGCTTTGCTTTGCGTCGTACCTCATAACACTTAACCATGCTTAAATAACTGTAATACACAGTTTGTTGCTTTATTTGCCCATCTCTGATCTTGTTAAATATGTGTTGTTAATTTCCTGTTGCTTTAAATGATCCTGCCACCCTGTCCTGTCTGACCTGCCTACAGCTGTTCTTGAAACAGGGATGTGTTATGGCTTGTACTGCTGGTATTTATCACTGCGTGCAAAAAGCTGTGGGATAGTTTCAGATTGTGCTGTCTGGCTAGGAAAAGAAAAATGTGCGTGGAAGGCGAGGAGAGATGAAATGTCATTAAAAATGTGTCACAGTGAATCGTGTCAGCAGGAGTTCCTCAGCTGAGCTCACCAAAGGAAGAGAAAAGGGGAAAAGCACTACTGACTTCAACGTAGTTGAGACAGATTCTAGAGACAGATGCTAGATTCAGGCCTAGTCTCAGCTGCCATGAGCTATGAGGCTACAAGAGGCAAAAGACCTTGTTGTGAAAAAGATCTGGTGACTGATAAAGCTTGGCTACTGCTTCCCTATGGGATCAGATTTGTTCAGTAAATGTAAATGACATGTTCAGCTGCTAGTGCCAGGCAGGGGGCCTGTGGCATTTTTATTATTTATTTATTTAGGATTAAAAAAGGGCTTCACAGTCGCTTCTAATTCCAGGTAGATTTGACAGAGGGATCCGAGTAATTTCACACCCAGCAGCTTTTAATGTTCCAGCCTTAGTCTTTATCCATGGTGCTGAAACGACACTATCATTGGCAATTAGGGTGAAACGATTCTATGTTCTCTATCATACTGCCATGTAGAGCATCAGTGGATGTGGTTTGATGTCAAGATAATAGTTCTTCAAATGAATGTGGCAGTGTGATGCTTGCATACACACACACACACACACACACACACACACACACAGCTTCACTGTTTTGCCATTCATTCCATTTTAAAGTTTGAGCATATGGTAAAAACGAGCAAACAACAATAAAAGAGTCTTTCTTTGAGAGAACCAAAAACACACCCGTCCTTCAGTGAAAAGCGTCCTTACTGACCTCATCTCTGTCAGAACCTGTGGGATCAGGTCATGGCAATTCCAAATTGGTATTCTACCAAACCCGAAAACCTTTGAGGTCCAGAGGAAAGGTTGGTTCAAATGGTCAAAGAGAAAAGGGGTCAGGCCATAAAATGCTATTAAAAATGACCCAGTGGCACAGCTTCATGAGAAAACATATTACGGAAGTGAAAATTCATTAAAAGTGTGTGTGACTGAGCTTGTGTCTAGTTGAAGTCGGGCAGGTGGCGATAGATTAAAGACGGCTGCAGAGAGAGATGCATTAAAGCTGCAGAGTGCTCAGATCTAAATGGAGAAATTGATTTTTTTTTGTCATTTTTGTAATTTTATACATGACATAGATATACTATTATACAGTATAGTCTATAAACACTCAGACAGGGATGTATTTTTTGTTGTTTTGGCTCTGTGCTTCAGCACATTGAGTTAGAAATGAGGTCGAAGTGCAGAATGTCTGCTTTAATTTGAAGGAATGTATGTCCATATCTTTTGAACTGTGCAGAAATTGCTGTCCTTTTTACATATTGTCCTTCTGTTGTAGAGGCCCAAAATGAATTGGACAGGTGCAAGCTCAGTTATTTCTTGGTCAGCTGCATCATTTGTCCATACACAAGAGAGATAAAAGAGCTTGATTCTGTTGCTATTGTTGCCAATTAGAGGACCAAGACGTAGGGCAGTGCAGTACGCTCTTAAGAAGTAAGAACACAGGTTTGCAGCTTATTTATTTCATTATTGTATACTCATATCATAAGTGAACAAAATTTCAGTTATAATTATGCTTTTTTCTGTTGATATTATGTGAAGGCGGCCAACTGTCCTGGAGCCCCTGAGCCCATGCTTGGTTTCTGGTCAGTGTGACACAGCCCTTCCCCCGTCCGCTGTCACAGTACATAACAAGCCTGTCAAGTTCAAGGATAAAGTCTCATGGACAGATGAGATGAAGACGGACCTGTACCAGACTGATGGAAAGGGTATGGAGAAATAAAGGAACTGCTCTTCTGACCTAAAGCGAAACATTTCATCTTTGGCATGTGTAGCTGGTTCATATGTCTTTATTGATGGTGTGGCTGCAGACAGCAACACCAAGATGAATTCTGGAGAAAACAGAAGCATCTTAACTGCTCAGATCCAACCAAACACCTCAGAGTTTTCTGATTGACTCTTCACCTTGCAGCATGTCCATGACATCCTGAGGGGCTTAAGGCAAAAACTGGACAAAATAAATGTGAATTAAACTCAATTAAGTTGACAAAGTATTGCCACCACTCTTAGCTTGTGAGACAATGTAATCATATTTCAAAGGAAATCAAATGGAGTGTCAAGGGTTTTTCCCATGGCAACCACAAATTGTAGTGTTTCTGGCCAAACAGGGATTTGAACCTAATCTACGGTTTAAAAAGCTTTATGGACATTCACTATGCTCTTGAGTTCCACAGAGCCTGGTATGCCCCCCTTTTTTAAACAACATACTTGGGTTAGCAAAAATTCACACTCCTTTAATATTGGCTGATGTGTGCAGATCAGAGTTGACCGAGGTGAAATCTCCACAGGTGGTCAGCTCTGCACCAGAGGGAGCTCTCAAGAGCAATGAAGCTCTTGGAACCTGAACGGACCCACTAGTTCTATTCTGGATCTAGTGTAAGACAATTATTAAACATGCCAACCCCCAGTCTGAGGCCAAAAGGGCAGAGACTTGAGCCCCCCCTGGGGTCTGTTTATTCATGTGCCTGTCACTTTGCATAAGGACAATTACCCAAAACATAGATTTACAGTCAGACACTAAACATGGCATTTTCACTTACCTTAATCTGTCCATTTACTGGTCACTTAAAATAGGGTGACTGTATAAAATCTGTGATGGCTGTGGAATAAATGTCCTGAAATTTCAGCTGACATTATGACCTTCCAACCTTACAGCCACTTTCTTGTATTCATTTTTACTTGAGTAAAGACGACTTGCCGTGTTTTGATCACACTCCTGAAGCTTTCTTTTAGCATTAAATCTCATTTCCTTTACGTAGAACCCACAGCTATCAAAACTATCAGGACAAGAGGGGGTTAAAAGCTCCATTTGAATTTTTCTGCACCTGACTCCCTCTTTTATTGCCATTTACGGTGTGAATACTTCCATTAAATTGGATTTCTGGCCTCAGGGGATTGACAGCCAGTGAGGTATCTATTGCAGGAAGGGATGGGGAATGTGAATTTCAGCAGCCTAGAAAGAGCGTTTCATCTGTAAGAACTGGGCCGTGCGGACTGTTCAAGCTCTGCTGCCTCCACGTAGTCTCTGATCTGATTTTAGTCCCAGTCAATGGGCCGGTAACCCCACATCAGACGCTAAGCTTTTAATTTGGATAAGGTCACACAAAAGAATAAACACTATAAATCCGAAACTTTAGCACAACAGTGAGGAGACCGGGGTAGTGATTAAATAGTGGGCTCTCATGGTGGTGCCTTAAAGTAGATTAATAAACTCCTCCCTTCAAAGACATTTAAATCTTCTTAGAAGAGAAGAATCATTTTCTGTGAAATTATTCTAATGTGATCTTTTGAAATATTATCACTCGTTCGCAATGATGCAATTATGTTATTACTTTCTTAGACAGTATTTGTGAGTTATTAGACAAGGATGAATTGGTTAAGCTTTAGATTACAAAGAAAAAGTGGAGTAGTATTAAAAAGCGTGTCTAGATTAATTAAGTCAGACTTGGGTGGTGTTATATTCGTGTGTTTCTGCAAATTTTTCAAAATGGTCTTTTTTGCCACAGTATCTCCCTCAGCTTGTAAGGCAGTAGCATCACGTGGCTAAATACCAGGGGGCATAGGCTAAGGAGTTCAGTCAGTGTGGAAAGGTTTCTGCTGCATTCTGACAACTTCAGCTCTGCATGACTTTAAGATCTTTGAAGGTTGGAGCTGTTCTCCGCTAGTTCGCTCATGCCGAACACATTTCTCCCCTGTCATATGGAGTTTCCTCACAATGCCAGAAATATTTCAACGAATCCCATAAACTTTTTGTAGTGAAGGCATTGTCAAAGGCAGGGAGGAACATTTCAGAGCAAAACTGGGTGCATTCTCTTCATTGCCCACACACTTTAATGTATTCTGATTCATTTTGAACTGATGGCATATTACAAAGAAAATCAGGAATAAAGGAGATCCTCAGCATCAAAAGAACAAGACATTCCCCAACAAAATATTGGCAAGGATTTGAAATTTTGTCAAAATCGTATCTTGTATTTTCAGTGCATTTGTCTTTATTACATAAGTTGAGTGTTCTGATGGCTGTGCTATGTACAATGATACATGGGCTTTTTCCTTTTCTAGACTGGGAGAAAATCAGATGTAATATGGATAAATGGATACTATTTCTGAAGCGGAATAGCAGAATTATGACAAATCACATATTTGTCACAGACCACCATCAACAAGTCTTGTTGTGGGCCTGTGTTTTGCTCTAAAGGTCACTTTGGGTTGGAGCACTTGGAGCAGAATATTTACAGACAGACTGTGATTCAAGGACCTTCCATACATTTACAGTGCCTATCAAAAGAAATGGGTAATTGTTGATTTGCTATACATTTGGATTAGAAATATAGAGATAGTAGAGAGAAAATAAGAAGAGCAATTCGAGAATCAATTTGAAGCAAAAAAGAGGAGGGTATCAAATATGGTATCATTGAAATCATTATGACTGAAATCATTGTCTTGTATACACAGTCCATCATCAATAACCAGAAGTCAATGTGTGCCATGCTTTTGCAGCAGCACTACTTTACTTGGGTGTTTCAGATGAGCTTGTCCTGTAAGAGTCATAATTAATTTTTCATGACCGTTTTCCAAACTATCTCTATCACTTATTAATTAAACAAGGTGCTTTGGTTGATGTGCTTTTAAGACTGACATATGGAAATGACATCTATTCTGGCTGGCTGCCCTAATTCAAAAAGCTGTATAGAACACTACTCATAGCTTTAATGTGAATATACTGTGGTGAGCTGAATAGTGCATATACAATTTACTGGTGTTTGTGACACCACAGCCATAAATCGAATGGACTATATGGACTGGGGAGTGAACAGTGCATGTTGAAGCATCAACAGTGTTTATATGCTACATCTAATTCATTGCTGTAGGGGAAAAACATGTATTGCCATTATTTTCTTTTTTGGACCAATAGTATCTTGGAATAAAATCTCCTCCCAGTAACAGAACCTAAAGTTATGTTTGGGTCCTTGCATATCAAATTATTTTATTTAAAAAAATGTTAGGAAAATGTGTTTGTCCCATTATTTTGTCCCTTTAACCAAGTTCACTGAGAACACACCATCTCCAGCCTTAAGGAAGAGGGCTCTGCTTTTGCTGTCACTGTCACTACCCTAGGCTATTTTTTCTTTTTTCAGTTCTACTTTTCCGAGCAGAGCCTGATTATGTCCCTTAAATCCTTTGGCTTCTAGTGATGTCACTCGGATTCCTAAACGCTTCTTTATTAACCGATTTCCAGCCTGAGTGCGCTCATCCACTTTTAATGAAGATTTGACAGAACAAGTCGCCCCAGACCAAGACATTTCCCTCTTTGTGTGGGAACATTTTGAATGCACCGAAGCACACGCGCCACTGATCACGCTGACAGTCAAGAGTCACAGCTACAGCACTATTTATTTCTCAGCTCTGATTCGAAATGTGCTTCCTTTCGACTTTGACACCTGGAAACCTCACTTTAAACTGGAAGGGAAAGACTGAACAGGTGAGAACACCGCTTTGAGGATTAGATATTATTTTTAGAATTCATAATTTGGCCTGGAAAGCAGTCGGTTTGAGACTGTTGTTGGTGCACAGCAGTGCTGAAGAGTTCAATCCCTGCCCCCATGTCGATTTAGGCACACTGCTCTGTCTTGTTTATCTGACAGGCTGACAAAGTGCCAGTAACTCCACACACAGTGATCTGTCACACTTGCCCCTAATAAATGGCCCACAGCATGTTCCATAGAGGCTTTGAAAAGGCATGCTGGTCATGGTCTTTATGGAGTGTTTTCTTCTAGTCCATAGGGACTCTGTTGTAAAATACATACTATGGAGTCAGGGTGCTTAAATTGCTTTCGTGTATTGATTCTTTTATTTTCATGATCGTGTTGGACAGTGTTTTGTAGCTGAATAGGTAACACCTAAAACTCTTTTAATATGCCTCATCTTTGCCTTTCTTTGCCGCAGGCTTGCTAAATCAAATAGGCCTCATTATGGCTCAGAAATGTTGTTGCAGGAATAGAAGGAAAAGCTGGTAGAGCATAGTGTGCAAGGCTTGGCTGTAATACAGCATTATGATGATCTATGAAAGAGGATTTTGGAGCTGGGAATACAGTAACAAGAGGTAACGTGACACGAGGAGCTGGCCACAGTGACGATTTTTTTTTGAAGGTTCCTTGAACCTCCATGCTCAGCTTCAACGTGGCCCCAATTAATGTCACTAGGCAGCTGGCTGTGGTGTATTCTCCAGTTGGAATAATCACCACCAGTGAACTTCAGCAAGTGTTTGACAGCTCAGGAAAGGCGGAAAAGCTACTTGACAAGAAAAGAATTATTCAAACCACGGACAAGAGGTGCACTCCGCCAAAGGATTTGCGACAGCTAGGCAATTAATTAGTGGTCTGCCTCTCATACAAATATTAATACAATAGCGAAAGTTCCATACATATGTTCATTACTCATCCAGTTGTAGAGTTTCCTTTGACTGATAGTTCCTACATTTTTTGCTGTTTGTACCAATCTTGTTTGAGAAAGACGCCCTATTGTGTATTGAAGTCTGCAAAATAGCTGTAAGATGGCTAATTACTCCTTCAGGAGGGGTTTGAGCCAACTCGTGCTTGAAAACTGCATCAATTTCAAACTTCTCCAAAATCTCTATTGCGGGTGTAGTTGTGCCAGATCTCAGTCCTCTTGCATGCCAGTAGTTCACACTTGTGTGACCTTGTTTATGTAGGGCATTTAGAGGCTATTGCATTTAAAGTTTTGTTCTTGCAGTTGCTACAGTTTTAGACTCCAGGCTTACACCTCCAGTGGCTGACAGGTATGTTTCACAGTATTAGGAACAGACAGAATGTGCAAACGAGTCTCAAAGGCCTGAGGCTGATTTGAAGATTTTGTGAGATTTGCACTGGTTTGTACAAAAAAAACAAACACCTGCTTTCGTTAGGATTTTAATGATTCTGAGATTGATACTGAGATTGAAGAAAAAGATTTAGCAGTTATTTTATTATTACTTTTTTGAGACATAAACTAAATTGTTTCTTCTGTTTCCTGAGTACATATAATATAATGAGGGAGGAGAAATTGCTGTAAATTCTGGCCCACAAATGTGTAGTGGTGACGTGCAGGGCATCACTCCCATCCCTCTCACTGATCCAACCTAGCATCAACTATTTGATAAATCCATTTATGTTAGAATGCATTAACACTATAGAAATACCAGTAGCAGCACCATCCAGAGGCTTATCCATATTTTGGCAATTACCAATCAGGAACGGGTACCAGTTTAGTACCATTTCTTAATAGCCATTCTTACCAATGAAAGGTCCAATGCTTCGATGACTGTGCCATTTGGGAGCCATTTACTATGTTTTTTTTAGGTTGAAATGAAAAACTACGTTTGGCATACACATGTTTAATGTGTACATCCCTGCACTTACCATGTTTACACCCTTGAACAGAGTACCTAAACCCACAGTTTGACATCTGAGGGTCTGGACCTGAACTGTTCACCTCTGCAGGAAAGCATTTCATTTGTCTTAAATGTTTTACAGATGTCACATAAAGACATACTCTTTAAGAAGATGATAAATGGCAAGCTACCCCAACAGCGGATTGTTATTCTTCAGGGCACAATTTAAATTTCCTCTTAGTGTCCACACGAGTCACAGAGATGCTCAAGGATGAGGAAAGCAATACATATAAATCAGTCTGACATGCACCTCTAAACAGCAGTCATAAAAGCATGCCACCTAATGAAGTAGCCGTTTCCGTCAATTGCGCCGCTGTGATTTTTTCCTAGAATGGAGGTTGCACAAGGTACCGAGATGTAATTCAAGATTATAGCTAGCAGGCACAACATTTGAATGAGTTTGTTGCTGACTCTCTCCACGTTTTCTGGAGCTGTTTTGCATTTGTAAGGATTATTTTGCGAGCGAGCGCCGCAATGGGATGAACTGAAAAAAAGGTCATAAGTCACAAGATTGTGATGTGTTTGCTATACAGTATCTGTAGCGCAGAGTCTAATAAAACACCTCTGCTAATCATTTCAATGTGAGCGAATCTCAGAGGAGGGAGGTGTGAGGCTCACATTAATCCATCATTCAGTAAATAATTCTCAGATGCATTGCATCTATGGTGAAGACTTCTGCTCCCAGCAAATCTGGACCATCTGCTGTAATTCCTAAAGTAATTAAAAAAACAACACTGTCCTAATGGAGAGATAAAAATAAAACTCTCATATTCCCATTGATGCCGAGCTGGGGAGGGAAGGAGTGCCATAAGCCATCAGCTTGGAGAGGCAAAGAACAAAATAAATGCCCATATCAATCACTCCCACAGATATTTTTGTGATCAAGAGAAGTTGAGATGTTGGACTCACACTGAAAACTCCTATGGATGTTATTACAGGATCATCTTTGAAACTTTTGACTTTTATCTTCTGATTTCACTCTGTAGCCTTTTTTTCAGCGGGTGGCCTCTCTAGGTTGCTCTTTTTGACTAAAGCAATCTCTAGTATGGGGCTTTGGCTGCTGGTGCCCTATCTGCATTCCCATGTTCATCTTTAGCTTGAGCATATTTTAAAACTAAAAGTGCTTTTTAGTGTTGAAAGTACATAAATAGCCAGCTTGTTTTGCCTCTAGTGTTATTACTGTTAAATATAGAGGTGTTTCTGATCTGTATGTATTTGTGTATTTATATATATTTATTTATATGCAATCACATAATGAATTCCATTGCAATTTCACAGCAGTTATATTTAACCTTACACACTGTATGACAGTGTTGAGCTTGCACTTTCCACTTGTTTCAATATTAAAAAATGAAAATAACTCTCCAAATACAAATCCTAATAAAACATCTCTTCTACTCGCAAACACAAATGTGGTACGGATTGAAAGTTTTAAATCCTCGCTTTGAACCGAATTTCTCGTTTCAGTGAGCGACGAGTGAGAAATAATGAAACAAAATATAGGAAGAGGCAGTGTGCATGCCATAAGGGACCTGGGAGCGTTAATTACTGTTAGGAAGAATAAGGACACTGTGTGCTGTTTGATGGCATGCACAACACGGCAACACTGCAATTATTTGGAATTCACACAGCTGTCACACATAACGGAGAAGTCTGCAGGAATTAGGCCTTAACCACACTGAGAGACTGAGACACTGGGGCTTATAGAAGCTGACCGAAGGCTAGACAGTGATGAGATCTCAGGGCTCTGTCACCCCTGATGAATCTCAGCGTGTACATCTCTATTGCCAAGATGTGCTAATTGCTTTATTGATTGGGAGTTTTGCGGCGCAACCCCTGATAAACACATCAGGCAGAGACACACTGGCTTGTCGCCCCTTTTTTTTTTCTCCTCTCCAGAGCCGTTGTTCCACAGGCTGGTAAACAATGCTTTTGGGGACACCTCTGGGTTTGGCTTTCTGCAAGACTGCAATCATAAATCTTCACAAGGAGGAAGTTTGGGGAAAGCATCTGTTGCGACAGCTGTCAGCACATTTATCAAGCTGCTGGTAGCAGATAGGTGGGATAAGATGAAAGCCTAGGAGATACTGAAAGCCTGTTTGTCATCCAGTCAGTGGAGGTTCTTGTAAAAGTGCCACATGAACACATCCATTAGCTGGCGTTTGTTGACTGGCCCCGTCTGCATGTGACAACTCTGCAGTGGGATTCCGACTGCTATCTGAAATATATTAGTCCAGGTTAGATTGCCCATATGTAGAGCTGGGAAGGGAACTGAAGAAACATAATGCACTACATTTTTACAAGTTACATAAAAGATATGAATCACTAACAATTTTTTTGTACATCACATAAAAATATCATGTGATTACTTCTGATACATGTTTGGGCTACTTTTGATCTAATTGGCTTCTCTGATCATTGGTCAATTGGTTTCGTAAAATATTTCTCACTATTAGCTACCATTCAGTGTGAGGGGACTATTACACAGTGTATGGACACAGTCCAGTATATTAAGAATCTTTAACTGAATGATTGAGACTAATCTAAAATGTGATCCTTTAATAAAAAGGAACTATGATCTACTAATAGAAGGTATGCAACTGTAATTATGAGAATTTAATTCAGGCCCAGTCCCAGAAATAAATCATGAGTGGGTCATTCAAAAACCACCGAGGGGACATGGGGAGGGACGGGGGTGCAGGAAATGGGAGTTAGAGGGCGTGGGTGATGGGGCTAATGTGTCCATGGAGGAAAAAAAGTAAAAAACTGAACTGTTACAGAATTTGGTACAATTACGCTCCTTAACTAAAGGTACTAAAGACGTATCCTTGGGGGTGTCATTTTAGTGACAGTGCTTGTACCCAAATATGTACAGTGTGATAATATTTTCTGAGAATGCAAGGAAAATACAGGCTAAAAATCTACAGTAGACCAAAAGACCCATAAATTCAGAAGGGAGTCAATAGTGAAGCTACAATTACAGCAAATAAGGTTTACACTAATTTACCCTCACACAGCTTGCAGTGCCATTTTAAAATGCAGTCCAAAAGGATGTACATTTTATTACTACACTACTTAACCATATACTCTCCAAAACTTTGTTAACACACTTTTGCGTTATCACTCACATTAAACACAGTCTATCTCTGACTGGATAATTTATTCACATCTTTGTGTTAAAATCTTCACACCACCTGTGTTTAAAATAACACAGAGGGGTTTTGCCATTACCTGGACAAACAGATATGAAAAATAACACATTTTAACACATTTGTTTTGAGAGTGTATACAATTGTTTCACAAAAACTGGTAAACTGTTACACTTGATGAAGATCTGTCTTTTTCGCCGCAGGTTGACCAGATCTCCGGAACATGCAGATACCTTCTTTACAACATCGGAAGAATCCGACCCTTTTTCACCATGAAAGCTACGCAGATACTTGTCCAGGCTCTGGTCATCTCCAAATTAGACTACTGCAACTCTCTACTGGCTGGACTTCCACTAAAGGTAACAAAACCACTTCAG
>JBBPCZ010000001.1:47374960-47386063 GCA_037974445.1 Brycinus macrolepidotus | reverse complement strand
GAGAGAGAGAGAGAGAGAGAGAGAGAGAGAGAGAGAGAGAGAGAGAGAGAGAGAGAGAGAGAGAGAGAGGGAGAGGGCCCAGGGATATGGAGACAGTGAATGTCGCAATTTTCAACCTCCTCTTTACAGCTGGTGTTAATGAATTATCTACTGGGGTGTGTTTTAAAGAAGTAAGGTGGGTTGTGCGTGACTGGAAAATAAAATTCTAACAGAATAAGCATGATCTAATTGATCATTTGAAATGTGTACAGTTCTAACCACTGTAAGCGCTCCTACCTCCTTAGCTAACCTGCACCTCAGGATACTTTAACCGCTGCACAAATCTATTTAATTACGGCTTTTTAGGAGTGACCTGAAAACATATTTCATTAATGCCTGCGATTTTTATATTACATCTTATTTTTAAATTAGATTGAGTCAAATGCAGCTTTACAGCTTTACCTTCTTTGTGGTATGAGAATTAATGTAACTATAGAACAGCATTCATTTATTTTTAACAGATTTCTTTAACATTACACTAAATCATATGATCACATGATCATTTAGTGAATATTTGTTCAGTATTGTTTTGTTTTAAGAGCCAGTAAAGGCCCCTGATGGGGGGCTTCAATACATATCACACTTTTAGAAAAAACAAAACAACATTTTTTTACCTATTAAGAAAAATTAGAGCCATTCACAATTTTTGCACTCCGGCATTTATTAAATGAGAGTTTTGATAATTACTATTTTATAAGCTGGCCTATGGTGTTAACAAAAGCTGGGCCTGTTAGAAAAGAAAACAATGAATTTGCCACTGTGCTAATGTTCTTGGCTTACACACTTACTGAAAATAAAGTGCTGCTTTGAATTTACAGGATTAAAATGTGTCAGTGGGGTGGCTTATTAATAAAATATGTTACATCACAATCATAGCCCAGAATAGCAAACCTAAACATAGTAATTGCGTTAAACTTTTATTTGAGCCACCCAAGCTCTGCCCACAACTGTGTTTATCCATAGCAGTGGTAGTAAAAGCTGGACAATATTTACAGATCATTTCAATTAACTACATAGCATCAAGTTTTTAGCGCAGAATGGATGCAATGATGAATTTGCCACTATGCTTTGCTAAAAAAAAAGACCTTTCACAGGCATATAAACTAAATATCACTTGAAATTAGTAACGCATTCTAAATGTAGGTCTGTTATCCCTAATTTCTCAATAAATTAATGCGATTGAATACAACTTTTGACAGCGTACATTAATCCTTGTCCAGACTGACTTTACAAAAGTACACTTCTATGTTCGGAGTGTGGATATATGACTTTCCACTACAGTGGTCTGGACTAGGCCCAGATATAAACTGGGTCCAGAGGCTGTCTCATCTACCCAAGCTTAGTTTAGTGGCCCAGTCCATCAGAGAAAGCACACAGGAAAGTATGTACAATGACACTACTTCATCTGAACGCCATTATTACCTCACTTTGCAGACGGAAAGTTCTCAAATTACGCAGCCTTGGTGATTCAGCTTGGCAACCTGATAGACAGCTTAGCAGAGAGAAGTGGCGTTCTGAGCTGCACACTGATCCAGGATCTGTCAGAACTGTCTGTGAATATTTCTTATTGTTTATGAATACAAGACAGTCTGATCATTGTGTACTGCCTGTGATATCTGTGAACCATGAAATATGATATTTTTCTCATTCGCTTCTACTGTTTTCTGCATAATGTTTAAATCACTACCACAGACAAGATACTCTATAGAGGAGCTTCTGAACTGAGAACATCAGTCTTCATCTGTTATGAGCTTCATCACTGAGTGGGCTGTGAAAGCTGCTCATTTTACAGATTTTACAAAGTCATAAACTCATAATGTGTCAACCTCAAAATCAAATGTTGCAATGAAAGCTTCCTCATTTTCTGAGTGCGTCTTAATCCACCTGAGCTGATATGACAGTCCACTTGAAATGATGGAAGGAACATGCATTTACTCTGGTTAACAGATAAATATGAGAGAGCTTTGAGTTGAAACAAGTGGATTTCAGGTTAATGGGTTTCAACTTATCATTTTAGATAACAACTCTAGTCTCCGTGTTCATTTGTAGTCAAGGCTCTTCTTTGATCCTTAAAATGCAGTGGCCATTTTTTTCTTCTTCATCCTGTTCCAGTTGCCCTTGTGGCACAGCTGATAGCGAGTAATTACAGGTGGCCCTCAAGTGCCAGAAAACTCAGCCGTGCAGACTTGTGTGGCAAAATCATAAGAGAAAAGCTTTGGTGGAATTAAAGCTACTGAGATTAGAGAAAATTGAAATGGAATGACTTTGCTGAACACCTTGCGAACTCCTGTGATTAACATGGCCTGTCAAATACGACCGATTCTTTTAACTTTTTCTCGAAATGTTATGGTATTACTCAGCTGCACTCTTTCTTTGTTTGTAAATGTAGGTCTGTTATTTTTTGAAACTTCAGACCATGCCTTTAACGTATGTTTGTGGTGTGTAGGAGGGAAAAGACCTCTGAGAATCTGGGCAGGAATTCTGTTGTCATTTACATAAAACATTGTAAGTATTTTTCTTAAGTTAAATGCTTCAGGGATTAATTTAAATGGTCAAAAACAGCACTGAAACTTGAACCTGTGGTATAAAACTCCATTTACAATTATGTTTTTTTTTTTTCACTTTCCACTTACACATGTCCCTAAAGTGATTTAACACAGCTTGCTCATAATAAAGAGAAAACTTAAGGCCATACTTCACTTAAGACATTTTCTGCCAGTCTCCACTGGAAGGATCTCTAGAAGGAAAACTAGAAGGACTCTCCACCCCAACCTTGACAAACAGAGATGTGTGGGAGAATTTCAGAGACAGGACTGATGAACAGGGAGATGATAGCAAGTAGGAGGAGTAACAGACATTTGGTCTGCTTCCATACATTCCAAACAGAGGCTCAATGTATGCAAATGTTTAGTAATGTGTGGAATTTTCACATCTGGATGACAGTCTGTTCTATCCACAGCCCCTCCCTCAAAAACATCTAATTTACGTACCTGTAGAGACTGGCAGACTTAATCATGTGAGAATGAGAAGTTCACCCATTCACTGCTAGATGGCAGTGGCAGCTTGATCTGCCAACATCCACAAATGTAGATGCAGTGTTGCACAACGCTGGCCAGTGCAGAAGGTATAAAGAGGATAATCCTAAATTTACCGTCACATTATCTTGTACTGAAACGCATCTCTCCTGTCAGATTCACAGGCTTCACACCCTGCCACACAAGCATTATCAACCAAATAAAGTGACGTCTGGTGGCCTTCACGGACATTATTGCTAATGCTGAAAAAAACTTGTAGATTTGGGTTAATTAAAGGATAATAAAAAGGATAATAAAGGATAATATATACTGTCTAGACCTGTGAATTACAGCCTGTCTCATGAGGATATTCAGTGAGATTCCTCAAATTTGTCTCAAAAGTCTAAAATGTGTGGTAAACAATGATTTTTTCAGTTGTTGCGCCATTCTCAGCCTAGCAGTGACAATGGCATGTGAGAAGAAATGGCAGTGCACCTGAAACATTTGTACTGTCACACACACATGCAACCACCCCACCACCATGTCAGTGTCACCACAGTGCTAAGAACGCCCAAATAACATATGGTTAACAGTGGTCCTATGCTCAAACCTGAGCAATTAGGAATGGAATAGAGGAGAGCTGGTGTAGTGTGCAGGCTTCAGTCAGCAATTATAGATGGAGCTCATAAAGTGGCCAGAGAGTGGAAGCACAAGTCAGGTACATCTAATAAAGTGGAAGATGAGTGTATTATTAACAGTGGCGAACCGTGACTATAAGAGCTAGGCCTTCAATTTAAGCCATAAATGTCAAAACGTGAGCAAAAAACACATTTCTAAGATAATGCTTTTTTATGGTGGCATCCCATGAGACTGTAGTAGTACCATATTGATAAATATTTTATCTTGTATGTAGCATTTCTATGACTCCTGTAGTAAAAAGCCGTGGTACAGAGCTGCTGCTGTTTGACGTGATAGAAACTCCGTAGATAGGCTGCTGTTCGTATTCATATTCAGTGACATATGTAGGACTTCCAGAAGACCTAGAGTGTTGTTTTCCTTCACAAAACTGATCCCTGCCCCCTTGGAAATCAAAGCATGATAATTCCATTCTCACTTCCTAATCTGATAGCCTGTACCAAAGTCCACACAACATATTTCTCAACTTGTCTAAAGGGTCTCAATAAGACTGCAAGTGTGAGGATATGTATCATGCAGTTGGTGGCATTCCCATGATACTGAAGTTGAACTTGACATTTCTGAAGTGTATAAGAACATGGGATATGTATTTAGCCCAATGTTGCTTTAATGTAGTCTTTGGGAAAGTATGCACTTGCGTACTGTAGGCACATTTGAGAACTGGGACACACTTAGACACCTACAGGAAAGACCATGAATCATTAGAGTTTCAGCTCAACACCTGAAGTTCTAATCAGTGGAAGAACTCTCTTAGCTATATCTACATAGACAACACAGAGAAGAAAAAGATACTGGATAATATTCAAGAATATATCTGTTGTTTCCAACCAAAATGTAACCAGTACTATAAAACTTGCAAAGTTTAAAAACAAACATGATTCTTTTGAATAAGAATGAGCTAAAAGTTACAGGAATTCTTCGAAAGCTTAGAGCATCTTGAGGGTTCCCCCGCTGCTTTGTTTCTGTCACTCTTCTTCTTCTTTTTTCCCTCTTCTTCTTTTTATTCTATTTTATTAAACTGATTTGATGGTATATTACATGGCCATTTGCAGTCGCTAACCCGTTTTCGCTGTAGCAGACACCACCCTTTGCTGGGTTTATTGGCAGGTGTGCTCATATTTCAGGGTCAGGCTACTCAAACCACATGGCCAGTTGCAGAACACAGCTTCATCCATCTCCTCCACTACTGAGCCCCTCCAGTGACCTGGAGATAAATCGCGTGTTGGGCTTAGCGTGACTCTCCAAGGACGGAATTAGATCGGTAGGCAAAAGTCAGCACTCATGAAATATGGAACAGGTCTCCCTGCTGGTGGAGCTCGAGGAGGATTTACCTGTGAGCACGCATATGCTGTACGCATGCCAGTACGCAAATGAGCTCACGTGAATATGCCAAGGCTGTCTGGCTGCGTGTGGATGACAGAGAGAGCAGTCTGGAGCAGCAGCTAGTGGGCAAACAGCACATAGCCATGGGCACTCACACACTGCACTGCAGAGGGGCTTCTGCACTTGTTTACTTTTCTCCTTTCTCTCCTGCCGGGCTCCGCAGTGATCCGCTGTGCTTTACCAGGTTTCTGAACGGCACACAACAAAGCACTCATCTTAGAAACAGGAGACCTCACTCATGCAAAGCCTTTTTTTGGGCCATGTAGCAGAAAAAAGACCCTCTACACTCTTAAAAATTCAGCTGCCAGAAAAGGTTCTTTGCCTCAAGGCCACAGCAGAAGCACTTTTGGTTTCCCAAAGCAGTGTTTCTAAAACTAGTCCTCAGGGACCCCTCTGACGATTCCACGATTTTGTTCCATTCCTACTCCCAACGCACAGAAAGCGAGCATGTAAACTGTCAGGGGTACCCCGAAAACTGGTTGAATCTTTTAGTGGACGGTTACTTTAAAGGACTATTTTTTTTTTTTTTGTAAATCTGAACATTAATGGACCAACACATCATGCAAAGAGTCTATACCAGTGTTTTTCCTAGGATCACATTTTGAAGTCAGAAATCTTTTAAAGGAATACACAGTTTCTCACTTACCCCGATGTAGGTGACCAGTCAAGACATATAGTCTAATTTCTGCTACTTTAGTTTAGTGCTGTTTTTAAGAACTTAACGTTGCTTAAGGTCAGTAGGAGTCACCCATCGTAAAAACGTCTTCATAATTTTTCTCGACCCACTCAGACTGCATCCACCTCTTTATTAAGGGGGCACAGATTTGTTGATATGGTTTAGGAAAGTGACTTACTCTGAGCTGCAAAAACTTCACTGTGTTGCCGAACGCCACCAGTACAAACCACCTCAAGAGTAGGACTGCAGATCTAGAATCTCTGTTCTGTTGACTAAAAATAGTGGATAAATTGCTGATCCAAAATCAGTCCTGTTATTTATTCATTTATTTATTTATTTTTTGTATAACTCACAGTAAGTCATGTCATGTGCTAAACCACAAGGACAAGTCTGCACCCCCTTAATGCAGATCTGGATGTGGTTTAAGCTGGTTGATAGTATAGTTTTGAGCATGTATTTTCATGGAAATTTTATGGGTAATTATCGAGTTGGAGTATTCCTTGGCAAGGTTAGCCTCAGAGTGCTAAACTAAAGAAGGAAATTTTAGACACCAAACATGTCTGGACTATCTAGAATAATTGTAAAATGTGTAAATATTTTTTGACAAACCATTCCTACCAGTGCTGTTTTTATGTAGAGTCTTTTTTATTATTTTAAACATCTACTGTTTTTGCCACTTAAAAACTGTATGTGCATATTACTCCTCAAAAGCACCCCGCAAGCCCAAACACAAGGCACAGAAAAACGAAAGGAGGAATGGAGTAGAACAGAGTAGGAATAGTGAGAATAACATTGACTCCTCCAACGGGTCCAGCCAACTCAGGGAGATGGAACCACTAAGCATGTGCCTAAGTTCTCTGGGGAATAAGGAACAAGGGGGTTCCTTAGGTCAGGCCATTACATTCTGGTCTTGCTAGGATAAGGACTGGAGAAAGTGATCTGTGATCTGCTGTTCAGGCTTTGGAATGCCGCAGTGGGGCTATTACATGTGAAGGGAGACTTATTAGAACAGGCAGGATGGGCCTCAGCACTGGCCCTTGCTCCCCCATGGGGCTGAGTCTGGATGAGGGAGTCCTCAGTAGCCTGAGGCTTCATCAAGCTCACAACAAACCTGGCCAACATGAGGAATGGCAAGGATTCTTGTGAGGCCAAAGATTTATTTCTCATTTAACTCTCTATTGCATATCTTTAATCAAAGCTCCAAGCTTAGCTTAACCTCCACCGTGACCTTGTAAACAAACCAATACTGCGGTGCCACAGATCAAGCCAAATCATAGCATGACCCAACACATGGCATACACAATACACACATAATAAATGAGAGATAAATAAAAAGCTAGGGCTGAGAGACAAGAGGTAGTCGACCGTCTCCCGCTATTGCAACAGCACAAGCCACCTTGAGAATATTTTGTCAACAAGTGTGTGATGTCTCCAGCACTCATTAAATATTGATAAGTGTGAAAAATGCATGGGTTATGAAATATTAACCGTGACGTCTCCTTTGCTGTGATACATTAGTGTCTTGTTCTACTTTATCTTCATAACAGTATATGTTCACTGTGAAGCCCACGTTTGATCAAATTCATCAACAGTGACTTTAATAAGAGGAGAATAGATTTGGAATATTTATAGAAGCTTAAAATTACCGCTAAACGTTTCGGTATTTGAAGATTAATATGCAAAATTTGACACCAGTGGTGCCAGAGTTATAAATATATAATCAAATGGGCTTTACATTTAATCATTTTCTCATAAACATAAACATGCTTTATATTAATTATTTATCCAAAAAGATTCCTGACATGAGGTAAGGAGTCATTTGCACCCAGCTGGATAAAATAAACATCTTTAATAGGCGCAGACATAATATATTGATGCGGGCAGACATGCTGCGCTTTCAAAAAGCCTGGTAAATAATGAGGACACTTTATGTTTCACAGAGCACATGAATGGTGATCTTTATAGCAGCCACTGTGAAACCTCAATGGAGCCAATTTATCTGGACTTCTGTCTCTTAGCTGATAGATTACCTTCTGAGCTCAATAAGTGGTCAGAACTGTAGGTATGAGTCAAACTCTTTTCTCCACTGGTTTACCCTTGGATAAAAGTGCATCACAGCAATTTATGGAGCATGGCTCCTCACTGACAAATGCAGTATTCCCATTCTATTCTAAACAATAATATTATAAGGTGTACCCTAATCTTAATGTTGTAAGATGTTGACAGGTTAATGTGTCACACATTACCATACTGCACCATTTTGTGCCGATAGGAAATGATGAAGTGATGCCTTTTTTTCTGGCCTACATTGTGTAACATACAGTGATAAATAATAAATAAATGCATTTTAACTCAGAACGGAACAATAGCCAGACATCTGCATACAAAATAATCTTCTCTAATTGATCCTCCACTGTAACTTATTGTAAAGTAAAGTGGTTCCTTATTGTCATGTGTGAACACACCACAGCACAGCACGTAGTGTGAACAATGTGAAATTCTTTCTCTGAGTTTAACCCATTCAGTGGGCTGCTACCAATGTGGGACGCTCGGGGAGCAGTGTGTGGGAACGGTATCTTGCTCAAGGGTACCTCAGTGATGCCACTAGCAGTCCTGGGATTTAAACCCATGGCCTTCTGATTGCAGGGGCAACTCCCCAACCTCTAGGCTACCTGCTGCCCCAAAAAGCCACATTTCTATGGTTCTTGCTGAAAGGCACTCACAAACACCTCCTTAAGGACCACAGGACCGCAAGTGCATAATTCGGGGCAGGGCTTAAATACTCTATACCACTTGTCTCCTCAGTCTCTTTAGCTTGATCTTAGCTAACTAGCTAGTGTCCACTTTTCCAGTCATAGCTCCTTCCTTTTCATTCCACATTACATTCTGGGACAGGAGGATCAGTTCTAACATGGAGTATCCTTAATTTTGGCACATGTGAATGCACTGTATAATATTTACGTAAAAAGAAAGCATTTAGCATAGGTATAAATTAGCTTGTATGCAATGCCTGTCTTTTAATGAACAAAAGGCATCAGAGGAAGGTTTCATTTTTGGCATGCGCATGGTTGTATTTCCTAGAAACAACTGAGAAGCTGATTATTTTGGACTCCTGTGAACCTACGAATAACAGCACCAACAGGTTGTGAGAAAAATGTGATTTGGGTAAGATGGAGCTGATGCACCCAAACACCAGCTGTAGATTCACACAGCCTATCGGTGAAATGCTCCGTGGTGTATTACATGGAGTAAAACACCCTTTAGATTGGTCTACACTGGGGCTGTGTTACAGACCAAACACCCAACACTGCTCTGCACAGTTCAGCAGTAATCACTTAATTATTTGGTGATTTGGTGATGATAAGACAGTAGTGGGTCTCATCACCAACAATGGTGAGACAGCATACAGGGGGGAGGTGACAAGATGCACTGAGTAGTGCATGGTCAAAAACTTGGCTCTTAATGTTAACAAAATGAAAGATACGACTGTGAACTTCAGGAAATCATGCTCTGATCCTTCTCCACTCTCCATCAACGGTTTCACCATCGACATCTCAGACAATCTCACCTGGTCATTAAACACCTCCTCCTAGGCTTAGAAAGTAACTTTGAAGTTACTAACATTATGTGCATGAGAAAAAGAGCTTCTGAAGCTGTCAACAAGCTTGAGCTATGAAAATATAGTACCACTTTACAAAAAGACTACCCTTATAAAGTGTTTATAAATAATTTATAATCAGGTTGTTAAATATTTGGCGAGATCTAGTGCTCTGCCATTCTGCCTGAGAAAGGGATGAGATAAGCTAAGCAACTAGCAAGATCTGAGACTTTACCAAATAGTGAGCCTGCATCAATGTATGACAACTGTTATAACTTGTTTACAACTGCTTATTAATGAATTATAAACCATCTACAACCTAATTAACAACCTGATTATAAATAATTTATTATAGTAAAGTGATACTGAAAAGATACTTCAGAGTTCAGAGAGTAGCAGTGTAGAAGTAACTGTCTAAAAACTGCTATCAATTACCACGGACAATACAGCCTTAAGTAAAATATCCAGACAAAGTTTTTAGTTAGGTCAGTCATCCCTAGCCACATACAGCTCTGGGCCAGCTCTTGCATTTTCCTATCATAGAACTGTGCCTCTCAAGCTACTATTGTTCTTTTTGTTACTGAAGATAATTAGGATGCTCAAAAGAACAAAAGGAAAAGGTAAGTGGAGTTATAATGAGGTGAACTTGTTATGCTTAGCTTGCTATCTAATTTGTTTGAGCTTGATATTACTAAGTAACCAATAATGGGTGACACAGGCTTTGGGTAGCAGAAAATGATACGCGTTTGAGGTGGTATTGTGGTCTTGTTGTTTTATAAGCTATTAAAACATGTTATACAGGCACTTAACCGTACAAAGTCAGGACTTAATTGTAGGACATGCCAATGAATGTAGTAAGTGTGTACTTATGTAATTAAGATTTGGTATTTTTTCAATGGGAAATCACTCACCTCCCTCTCCCAGAACCCCACCAACTGTTAAAAGGGTTGATTTGCCCCTGACTAGTAGACCCTTGTAATGGACATTCAGGTAAGATATTTTGAACTTTGTGTATTGCAGGTCTACAGAGTTCTTCAACCATGATTTGAAGGGGCTTTCAAATGTGGAGCTATAGTGAGTGAGCTGATGCAATTTTATTGCCCTCCCAACCAATATTGTGACCGGCCATCACTGGTCTTTTGTATTCAACTGAGACTTTGCAGACGTCTATAGATTGACTGTGTTTCTGAAACAGGTCCTCAGGGTCCTACAGATGGTCCACAGTCTTTCTTTTTCCCTATGTGTTGAGTAAAAATGTGAGCTGTCTAGGGGTCCCTAAGGACCTGTTTGAGAACCACTGGTGTAGAACTTTTCCAGTCTACACAGGATATGCACTGCCACGCCCCTATTCAGAAACCCAATCTTTAGTCTACTTCAACTGCCTTCTGCTCACAGCCCTTCCCACCTCATTACTGAGTACATTTCTTAATTATTAACTTAAACTACATAAACTCCAGTCCTCCTTCTGTTCACTGTGAAGTGTCCATCTGTTTCTGCACTGCTGAAACCTCTTGTCATCATATGATCTGTTTCTGCATGACTGGGTCTGGGCTATTGGGCAAATATCATTATATCTTTTAAGACCATTACACCAACAGGGACTTTAACGACATTTAATTCAAATACATAGACTTTAATATGGAGTTGGTCCCCCTTTGCAGCTATAATAGCTTCCACTCTTCTTGGAAGGCTTTCCA
>JBBPCZ010000001.1:47350093-47371754 GCA_037974445.1 Brycinus macrolepidotus | reverse complement strand
CAGGATGGTAGCCCTAAACTTTGCATGATCTCTAGCAGGAGGGCTGGTGACCATTGGGTTGGATGGTATATGTACATATATATATATATATATATACAGGTTAAATTTTTACTAGGCTTGAGGTGAATTTATTTACCTCTATTTAGTTAACATTGTTTGTAGACAAACAGCATAGATTTGGACGGTTCAGTAAAATTAACTCCACTAGATTTTGCTTGTCAGTGCTGTGAATTTTTACTGCACGTTGCTTATTATGCAGTTAAACTAGCCAATTTACAAATTAATGTTACAAGCAAATGAAAATAAAAGCTTTTAGCAAACATGAGAAAAATAAGTTTCTGCATGCTAATGATAAGGTCTGCCAACAGATGAATCCAAAACTGGCATTTTGACAAATAACAGCAGGTAGCTATTCAAAATGGCAAAACAAGAGAAAATGACAGCACAAGAGACCACACTGTTTTCAGTTGTTTTCAAACACACCTTTTGCTCGCTGTTTTGCATACGAAGCCTCTCTTGTAGCTGCAATCACCAAGGCTAAAGCCAAAATATCACAACATATCCAAATGATGGTTATCCTTCAGGATGCTGAAAACACAGATTTGCAATCGGGAGAATGGGATGGACAATGTTTGCAATTTTTTTATTTTATTAAAGGGTTATAATAGCATCCTGTTACTGTTAAATTTGTTGTTAAAGGACCCCACTCCCACCCCAACAAAACACTACTGTTAACCAATTTTTTAATCTTCAATAAACTTCCCTCTGCTTTAGGGTCATAACCAAACGTAATCATACCTGTAGTAGCCTGAGGACCACTGATAGGTCACATGACACAGGGGAGCAGAAAACACTTTTTCAACAGGAACTTTAATAGTTCCTTTGCCATGGGGGCATTACATGTATGTTTTATTTAAAGCAGTCTTTCAGCAGTCAGCAAAGAAACATAAGATACCTAACACACAAACCTGAGTAGCAATTTTAATTTTAACCATTTTCTGGAAGTTTAAATCACTGGGGTCAAATTGACCCCAAGCATAAAGGATGTTAGTATATTTGAATATAACATGAGGGTTAATTGACAAGATAGCGTGATGTACTGTTCATAATTTGTAAACTGATTAGTTCAGTTCAGCGTTCATGAAAAATAGGAACGCGTTCAATGAACGCCGTTCATTGAACGCGTTCATGCACAACACTGCCTATAATTATTATTGTCACATCCGTGACGCCTCTGCCACACCCCCAGCGGTCAAACTCACTGGAGTTCTGAGCCTGGGGATTCCCTGTCGCGTCACCCCCCTGTCTACGTCATGGTATGTCCTGGCATGTGAGGTTGCTTGGCAATGCACCTGCCTCCTGTCAGCCCTCGTGTTTCCTCTGATGATTACCTGATCGGTTTCCCTTATGTTTCCAGGTGTCTTGTGCTACGTACTCATTTAAGGATAAGTGTTGGTCGGTCGTGATTGGTCCTCGTGTTCATGTTTGTCTTTTAAAAGACCCAGCCGATCCAGAAGTAGGCGTGCGGTCACCGCCATGCATTCCTAGCGTCCAGTCATGTATCACCGACCTCCATAGGGCAGGCGAGAGAAGAGCAGTGATCTCGTCTCACGTAACCCATCTGAAACAGTTTGGTGGAAGTATTGACTTGGCTGTGTGTGTGTGTATGTCCTAGACTAACCAGCAAGGCTGAAGTGCCCGTAGGCTGGATTCACCCTCTGAGGCTCCGCTGGAAGCAGACCCTCCAACCCTAGTGCTCCTTGAGGCTCGTGTAGTGGAGCGATCCAAGTATTGGAACCATGTCAGTGGGACGGAAGGTCCGTTCAGCGCTGAACGGGTCCCTTCAGTGTAATTCTGAAAAAGAGAATCTCCTTGTATTTTGTTCTGCCAAGTTCATCGTGATCCAGTGACTGTGTACCTGCCTGTTTATCATTAAAGTCAGTTTGAGTTCTGTTAACTCCTCGAGCCGACATGACAATTATACTGAGTCTGAGTGGAATTCTAGTGGAGAAATACAGGGTGGCTAAGAGCCAAAAAGTCATGAAAGGGTAAAATCCCTTTGTAGTGTGTATTTAGGTGTAAAAGACCTAAAGAAGTAGTTAATTCACTCGATACAGAATGACCATAATGTCTTTTGGTAGCACTGGAAACTTCAAAAGAATGTTTATTCAACATGCATGCATGTGGTGCTAAAACTGCAACTCGTAATTTATTGAGTGTTGGAGTTCCTCAACATCACACTCATATGGCATGTTTCTTGTTTCGCCAGCTTTGCCTGAGGTGCCATTTTGATGGGTTTGTTGAAGCTGTGAAAATAACAGAAAACTGTCAGATTGACATCAACATCGCCTCAGTAGAACTCTCCCTGTCTTTTGAAAGTCTTGACCAAGCCATATAATTTATTTTTACATTGTCCTGGAAAATTACTAACACACCTGACATTATTATTGATTTTGCTATTGATTTAAGAGACTTTTGAATGTCATTTTCTATAATCTCGGACCTCAGGAATCAAACTAGTTTCCCATTAAAGCTGCAAATGCCAGCTAGTGTTCATAAAACATCTATAAGGCTGAAATCTAAAAATCAAACTGTCTATTTTCAGCCCAAGATTAAAATGCACATCCAAATTACACATGCTATAAATTAAAAATGAAAAGCAACTTAATGTTCATGCTGTCACACCAGAGTAAAGAGCTGAACTATTTCTATGAGTCCATTCACTGTTAAGGGATTTTGATTCACTCTGTATTTTGAATCATATATTCCTTACAGCATCCAAAATCCATAAGACATCTTTCAAACCCAAAAAACTGAAGTAACCATCAAACCACAAATGCATTTACCAGATCCAAATTGTAGTGTAGGCTGTGGCGATACATGGGCATTTATACCATGCATGAAACATATCCTTCAATTCACCCTGACTACTTGTTGAGCAGCTCAGCGCAGGAACCTCTCTTCACCTCCGTAAATAGCTTAATAAAAAAACAATCAAGTACAAGTCACTTGATGTGGAGATGATTTATAGTACTTACCTACACTGCCACAGGCATAAATGGGGCAATTACTGTCCCTCAAACATTTTCCTTCAGCTTTATAGTGAATCAAGCGGTCACCACTTGATGTTCTTCCGTAACAGTCTCTTTAACGATCTATTCATATGTGATCTTGGAGAAGATGGTGACCATTAACTGAGGTGACTTTCATCCATCTATCTATCCACCCATCAATTACACATCACATTTCTGATTTTAATGATGAAACATTTTTCATACAAATAAAGATGTGTGATAAATCTTTGTTCTTTCCATATCTTTATTCATATGTGATCTAGAAGAAGATGCTAACCATTAACAGGAGTGACTTTCATCATTTCATCCATTCATCCATCCATCCATGCATCCATCCATCCATCCATCAATTATATAACACATTAATGTTTTTCATCATTTTGCAAAATTTCTCATGAAAATAAAGATGTGTGATAAATATCCATCCATCCATTCCAAACACATCCACTCATCACAACTCTGTTGTTCTTTCATAACAGTGACTCTTTAATGACCTATTTTTATTCATATGTGATCTAGTGTCACGTCTGGTCCGTCTCAGTCACGCCCCCAAAGGAGTCCGTCATCCGAATATTGACAGCTCAGCCCTGGACGCGAAGTAATGACGTCATGTGTTGTGGTGTGTGTGGTCTTCACGTGCCTAGCCAGCCAGCTGTTAGCCCTTAGTTCATTAGCTGGTTGCTAGGCACCTGAGGATGTGTCCACCTGTGTTAGATTTTAGTTAAGAATGCCTCGTTTGTTCGCTCATTGTTCTTGTCGTGTGATTGGTTGTCTGCGTGTCTGTACTAGGTTAAAGCCACGCTGGTCCAGGGGCTCAGTGCGTGGTCACCCCAACACTGCCGGCTCATGTACCGGGTTTGTACAGTTCATGTTTATGGTTTGCCCTGACGCCTGTGTGTTTGTTCCAGTCTGCGGAGTCTCATTGAGACCTCTGGTGCTTTCTGCTGTGAACTGTTCTCCTAGTGGCAGTAGGAGAGCCTGCCTCCACAAGCCACTTTATGAAGGACTGGTAACACGCTCAGTGCTCCTCGCTCCTCGGCACTGTGCTTCCTGTGGTTCTCGTACATCTCCCCACAAGCGTGAGGGCTGAAGCCGATCCACTATGGCTATTTAGTGGACACCCAAGCCAAACCTGGATTATAAGGCTCTAACCTGTAGCTCGGTCTGGAGATCGATACTTCTCCCGTTCGCATCGGATCTCTGTTTGGCGTAAAGCCTCTCCAAGGACCTCATAGTTCCAAGTCTAGTTTATAGTATGGTGTGTAGCGGAGCTTCATGAGCTTCATGCTAGCTTTGGTTTCATAGTCTGGTTTATGGTATTCTGTATGAGAGCTCTACGAGCTCATTTCTTGCTTTGGTTTCATTAAATAATTCTTGAGAAACTTCTATTGGATTCCTGCAGTGTGTCCCTCCCGTACACCTGACATGACATCTTGAAGAAGATGCTAACCATTAACTGGGGTGACTTTCATCATTCCATCCATAAATCCATCCTTTCATCCATTATCCATCCATTCATCAGTTACATATCACATTACTGATTTTAATAATGTAAATTTCCTCAAGAATATTTACGAATGTTTTGACACAACAACACATTTGTGCAAATAACACATTGCCACAAAGCATGGTTGTTATCTTCTGTTAACATCAAGGTTCAGTTTATTGCCATCAACAACTGTGTACTGTGCACAACAAGTACATAGTGAGATGAAACACTGTTCCTCCGTGATCGCAGTGCACATATAACAATAACAATTCACAATAACAATACCTGTTTAAACTGCAGCCAGTGGACATAAACAGTCCAATTGCACTTAGTGTGTCTGTAGATGTAATATAAAAAGTGTTTTTAGCTGCATATATGTAAACATTTGCCCAGCTAGGCCTCACTGAGCGGCAGAGTATTGCATATATAACAGTATGAACTTAGCTAAACAGTGTCTTGCATGTAAGGAAACTGCATATGAAAAACAGCCCTTTCAACATGTGGAAATTAAAATTTTGAGTCTGTTTGCATTTGAAAACACCATGGAAAGAATTCAAATGGTATGAATTAAGATGGTATGAATTCAAAACAGGGTTAGAGGCCAGTCTTTGAAGTTATCTAGACATCACACCAGGGAGCCAAGTGTATGTTCCTTCACCACAACTTCACCGTAATGAAATCAGATGTTTTGCATCAATTTTCATCTAGACAGTGAACCTACTATTAAGTTCTCCCATTGGCTTTAGAAGCTGGCTTGAAATTAATCCTTAGACAGTGCAGATTCAGGCGCATTAGTGTGAAATCCTTCTTCTAAAGCAAAAACAAAGCAAATGAGGCCATTTACATTGCTAATGTGTTTACATGGATAAACTGTCAATCTGTAAGGATGCTGGGATTCACAGGATATTGTTTAATAAATAAACAAACAAATAGGCGATCTGTCTTCTAGAGGGTCATGAATATGTAATTTAATCAGCTGTGGTATCCTGGAGGTAGTGACCTCTTGCAGTGATTCCTGAGTGTGAAGTTAGAGGCCAGAGAAGGTAATGGGACGACCTGGGTGTTCTCAGCTTTATCTGCCTTTGACATATGTGAAGGCTCTTCTAATTACACATAGCATTTTCTTGGATAAGTGTGTACATGGCAGTTATGTATGCACAGCTGATAATAACTGTATGATGACTGTACAGCTGATCAGGACAGCAGCTGAATCGATTATTTCAATCACATAACCATTGTCTGTTTGTATTGTCTTTGTATTTTAATATCCTTAAATATTTGAGAGATGTAAATTGAAGAAAATCTTTTAAAATGATGCTTTGAATTAAAATGCTGCTGCCAGACACCAGTGATGGATGTATAGATGACTTGGATGAGGAATTAGCTTTAAGATATTGCCACCTTCTAAGCCATCAGTGATGTGACTGAAGGTCAAGTAAGCTGTATGAGCCTATTGATATTGTTTCCTGGAAGACTTAATGGACCAAATAATCTGCACTGTGCATTGTGGTTTGCAGGACTGACTATCACTGCGAAATGCAATGAAAGTAATAACCATCACCTTGAATAATGCATGGTTATAGCCGTATCTTTTCACACTGATCAATTATTCACCATTGTTTTGCTCCCAATCCGCATGTTTTTTAATAGTGGTGGCTGCCATCACATCAAAATAGGCACTTCCCGAAATTATTCTTATTCTTTCTGCCTGTTGTATTAAAAATTGAAAGCCGTTACATAGACTACATGAGGGGACAGAAATAGGACATGAATAATAATTTCTCTAGGCATCTGCATAGACTACATGAATTCATAAAGTTAAAGGTAAGGCATGTAGCACAGTTCTCAATGTGAGAGACAAGAGAGTGAATTCTTTAAATCTGTCCCTGTCTTGTTGTTGCACTCCTATTGCAGGAGAGAAGGCTTGCTGTATTCCTGACACATGTTCTCCATGGTCGGCCAGGCAAAAATGTTTCACTCCGTCAACTAAGACCTTTGAATGTGAGGGCTATTGCAATGTTTCTTGAGTGGATGTATAGGCAAGTGGTCGGATATTTTGGACAGCAAGTGAACAGTTCTTGACTTTGATGTGTTGCAAGCAGGAAAAATGGACAAGCACGAACTACTAACTACACACTAATTATATCTACTCTACAACTAGAGACTCCTGTCCTTTAGACCAATTCGACCACCATGGATCACTTGTAGGTGCTTCCCTCCCCCTAAACTACTACTGAAACAGAAGGTGCTTCTACTAATTATGAACAGATCCTACCTTTGTCACCCTGAGAGTCTACTGCTCATCAGTGATTAGTCTGTACACTAAGATCTCTTACTGTTAGTTGTCTCCATAGTGTCATTCTAATATTCTCTCTTGCTATCTGGTGTTGAGAATGAGTTCCCACTTTGAGTCTTGGTTACTCCCAAGCATTCTTTCTCCAGGTTTAGGGTTTTTTTCTTCATGTCTTTCACCTATTGCTTTATCACTAGCGTCTTGGACCCAGATTCTCCAAAGCTGTGACAACACAAGTAATAAAAATACATATGCTATAAAAGTACATTTGACTTGACTTGACAAAGTGGCTCAGGGAAGGACAAGTGGTGAATTTGTGACAGGGTCATGGGTGCCCAAGTCTCACTGATGTACATGAGGAGTGAAGGCTAGTCTATCTGGTCTGATCCCACAGAAGAACTTCTGTAGCACAAATTGCTGAAAAAGTTAAGGTTTATAATAGAAAAACCCACCTCGCAAAGTACAGGCCTTAAAGTATCTGTTTCTAATGTCTTGATGCCAGATCCCACAGATCCCATGCCTTTCTGGGTCAGAGGGGGCCTACAGAATATTAGCCAGTTGCATGTTTAATTATTGGGCAATGCATTTAACACATTTTACATGAAAACTGAAATGAAACACACTTTCAGATCTATTTATGGATTCAGTGGGTGGACGAAGATAAATGCAATGTATTTCTCCTTTCTTTGTTTGCAGTTACAGAATTGTTGGAGTTGGAGACTCAGATTTGTAGACAGGGCCCTGGATTCAATAACCCAAAGTTCATTAATCTATGTAAAACTATGGAATACAGTTTCTATGGAATACTTGTTCTTGGAGGACAAATGTTAAAACAGCATGAAAGTGTTGTAAGTTAGGAATGTTTTACAGGTCAAGTTGAGTCAAGACAGAGACTTTGTCGCAGTAGGATCTGAATAAAGCACAAAACCAAGGGTGACGACAAGTCAAGACAAACCAACCAAACAAAAAAGAACATTTGAAATGTGTTTTACATTCATTATACATAAAGGATACCCTAACAATGAACTAACACATTGTAAATAATAAATAAATTAACTTTGTTAAATTTGCTGCCATATTTCTTTGTCCTTTCTTAATGTTGGGTTGTACTATAAAATTAGACAGAATATTCACTGGTCGGATACTGAAAGAGGAGAGCAGAGATCTGTTTTTCTCCTGTTAGAAAGGTTTTCCATTGGGCATGTAGATAATATTTGAAGTTGATGAACTGACATTAGGGCTGTGATACAGTGATGTTAGACTGTTAAAAAGAGTTTAGAACAAAACAGGCCTGTGTATTTGCATTAGGCCAACACAGACACTGCAAAAAATGCTAACCTAAAAAATACTATTCATAGTAATGAGCTATTGAACTGGTTTGATTTATCTCCAATAAAGACTTTTAATGATGCTTTGGGACTGCTGCTTATACACACAAGGCCACATTAACAGTGGAGCACACCACACAAGGCACGAAAGCTACTTCTTTATTAAAGTGTCCTTCATTTAACACAACTGTTCTCTGAGAAAAAATAAAAAATTAAGGAGGCCCTTTATTCAGCTGGTCTTAAGAAAATGTCCTCTTTGCCTGCAGACCAAGACAAGACCAAGATTATTAATTTGTGGCCTCAAGAACACGACCAGACTTGAGCACTACAACACTAATATAAACTACATGACAGTGAAGTTATTACTCTTTACCCCCCCACACTCACTGCTATTCTAAAAGTGAAGGACAAAGCCTACTCAAGATCCAGAAAAAAACTCTGCCTTTATTCATTCTTGCTAATGGTCTTTCTAAGGTGAAATTGTTTAGTTCTTTTTGACTTTGGGTCTTTGTGTTTGTTCACCGTAGTAAAGAATGAGAAGACAGCTTGAGAGCTGTCTTCAGTAAGCAGATGAAGCCACTGGTAAATGAAGAAGTGAGGCATATGATAAACGAAGGACTAAACTGAAGAATTAGTGGATTTGACATTTTTGATGGCTCTAAGATCCCGGGAGAGTGGAGGCTTTCTTGGATGACTGCTCTCATCTATCACAGCAGTTCAAATGAGATTTGGAGAACTGGTACTGTGGAATAGTGAACAAAGGTGATGAATCATTTTTATTCAAAGAAAAAGAGCCTGCGTTCACTGCTGCATTTTTCAATGAGGTCTTTTTTTCCCCATTGCTTTACACCTGACTGCCCAAAACAGCTATTTTTTCCATGAAAAATTCACAGTTTAAGTGGTTAGAGCTATGTTATGATTCCGAGAAGCTATACATCTGAAATGGATTGTGAAAGTCAAATTCATCTCGGGGTTTGTAGGCCATTTTGAGCATATTTACCAAAGAGAAAAATGAGAATCCTTTGTAGTAAATATGTGCACATGCCAATCATACAGATGGCAACTACTAATACTAATGAAACTATGGATTTTTAGCGTCCACATGGTGCATGAAAGTCATCATTCTATGAAACTGCATCATTTCTTGCCTGCAAAGAAGAATGTGCTTCCTAAAGCTGTTGTGACACAGAGATTAGAAAAGAATTTGTTCATCATTGCCTTGGCAATCATAGTTTGTGAAATGCCAGAAAGAAATGACCTTCTGGCTGAATGTTCCTGATGCTTTAGTGGGCTGATGGCGCAGTGAGCTTATTCAGAGTTCATCAGGCATCTTTGGCTGACTTTTTTCTTCACTGTCACCAAACACAGTCCGAAGGCATATTTCTTCCTCTACTTCAATCATTGTGGCTTTGATCATGTTAGTCAATGAGCCTCATTCTTTGTGGTTTCAGAACTCGATACAGAGAAGATTTCTGCTTTTCTGTTATTTTTCTTCCTTTCACCCTTCAAAAACTGAAAGCTTCACTATATGAAGAAGAAAAGCTTACCCTCATAGTAAAATATGTAGGTGAAATACATTTTCATGAAAACATTTGAATAATATAAATATTCCATATTGGCTTAAACTACATATTGTTAGTAAAATACATGTTAATATATTTACTATGGCATAGTATGTCAATATATTCACAATGCATTTAATGTATTTAGTTATATGTATATTTCTATACACATATATTTTTGACTTAGAGTTACACAGGCACACCTAGGGGCAAATTAACATCTCCAGTTCACCTGATGTATCTCTTTAGACTATTGGGGCTCCTGGCAGACACAGGGAGAACATGCAAACTCTGCACAGAAAGGATTCTGGCCGCCCTGGCAGGGAACTGAACTCAGGACTTCGCTGTGAGACAGCTCTACCCACATTATTCAATTTGATAGTAACTCAGTCTCATTCATTTTCAGTTCATTTTTTAAACAACAATGACTTTCCAGAAAGATGTACATAAAAGCATGTCAGTAAATGTAATAATTGAACAGAGTGCTGTTGTAATGTAGCCTGATGTCCTGGTATGGAAATGTAATTTCAGTCATTTAAATGTAAATATACAGTATGCAGTACATTAGTTTGAAATATTTTACTGTTGTGTAGGGAAAGAGGAGGTAGAAGTCATTCCTCTGCTCAAAGAACAGAACATTTCATCCTTCTGTGGCTGTATAAGTAAACTGCCTCCAAGGCTGGAACAAGTACAGACAACTAAAATTTCACAAGCACATATATTTCATCATATATTTTGCATTTCATGTCATTTATTTGAATATATTTGAATGTGTAACACCATCCATCCATGCTCTAAGCCACTTATCCCAGTGCCCATAGGGCAAAACATCTTGGAGAGGTTACCAGTCCATTGGAGGGCAGATACACACACACACACACACACAGTCACACCTAGGTGCGATTTAGCGTCTCCAGTCCACCTGAAATACATGTTTTTGGATGTTGGGGAAAAACCCATGCCGACATGAGAACATGCAAACTCCACACAGAAAGGAACAGGAATCAAATCCAGCACCTTACACTTAAAACTATACAGTATATTTTGCTAATTTTCAAAATATATTTCAAAAATTACAAATATAAGTGCACAACAATGCAAATATATTGCATTGTATTTATAATCTCTTTCACATGTATTTTGGACACCTAAAAATATCTTTAAATGCACTTCTTTTCTGTACAGGTAAGAACTGATCTTTGAGAGACTACCTGCAGTTTTTAAAGTTCTTGGGCATTTGTAGGCTTCACCTTTTAACACCACGAACATATCCCACTGTTTGATCTCTAAAGAGGAAACAAAATGCCCCTTTTCCTCCTTTCCTTTCAATCCCCTCCTTGGTTAATCACTCAGCAGATGCCATGGGGTCAATACCAGCAGTGAGCGGTGAGGAGTGTGAAGAGAGGCAGCAGTGAAACTTTCTTCTGGTGTAATGAAGTAACTGGTGACTCCTGATAAATCCTCTCAAGAGTGCTTCTACCCCACCACATTTCACACCAAAGCCATGAGCCCCAGGCAATCTACTTAGATCTCATCCCACACCCCAGTCTCCCAGCATGGGAGTGACTTGACATTATGAACTACACAATACAGGCAGCTCCACACGTGAACGCAGTCAAAGCCCACCAACTGTTTCCATAAACTTTGTAGTAAGTGATGGAGATGATACTTAGGTGCTGTTTGCTTATTATGGAAATGTTCCTCTTTTCTATTTCTTCTAGTATGCGTGCTTTCTTCCCTCCTGCATTTTAAGTAACCTCATCATCAGCTGCCTCCTTCCATAAACAAATAAGCGATCAGAACATGAAATGAAACTCCTATGATTGCTTTTCTTGCATTTACTACCTTGAGGGCTGCTATTATCCAGTGACTGTCTTATCAATTCTGCAGTTGAGGGAGGAAAAACAATTTAGGAGGATTAACGTTCATTAGTGTCCTTTGGCACTCAAGGGAATATCTCCTGCATTTTAAGTATTTCTTATGATAGCCTCTGCTGCCTAAGCTTTAAAAAGAAAAAAAAAGAAAAGAAATTTCATTATGCAGATCTATATTCAATATTCTCTCCTTAACAGCCCTGGATTAGTGAGACAGTGATACCATTACCCTCTCCACCAACACCCCTCCACACCTCTGCCCAAATTACCATAGAAATTCGAGCAGAAGGCCTGACCTCTGTGGCTGAGCTGAATTAATCAGCTGTTCTTAGGTCAAGATGATCTTATGTAATTTGGCCAGATGCTTGCTGCTCCCACAGCTGCCTCTAAATCAACCACTACATTCTGACCAGTGGTGGATCTTTCTGATTTCCTCAATTTTCTCACATTTCATGATCCATTTTCAGTCTGATTTAGAGCTGTTTCAGGATGAAGTATATGTGAAATGTGCCAAGTAGCACACCTGTGCATGCATTCCTGTGTATACCTATTTATGTATGTTTACATATAATGTAAGGTTTATGCTTATACCAATGTCTTAACCCCATTCCCAGGCCTATTACATCCTAATGTTTACTATTCAGCAACTGAACGAGTTGTTCTGAAATTGTAGCAGTGAGAAATTAATCCCTGTCTCAGTTTGGCATAAAGTTGCATTCTAAGGAACTGCTGGTACATTAATGATGTTCTGAACTTTTTTTTATTGTTGAAACATTCAAGACAAGGTATCAAGGTATTGATGTACCTTATTGATATGGCTCACGTATTATGTAAATATGTATTTTTACATGGGTTTTAAGTCATTTGAGAGATGTCTTTGTTGTTATTTAGAACTCTGATTAATTTGACATGTCTGAGGGTTCTCAAACAATTAAATACTTGATTCCAGTTAACTGAATTGTTTTGTGTAATCAACCATGATTAGTTGCATTTCTTTCATTTGCTCAAATTTGATCTTACTGAACGATCATTTCCCTTTTAAAAGTGGTTCATATTGTTATAACTTTATGAAAACAAGAGTTCACATGAATCTGAAGATGAAAACTGCATGATTTGATTGAAGTGAGTGATAGTGATCATTCGGTCATACGTGAACACACCACAGCACACAGTGTGAACAGCACGAAAATCATCCTCTACATTTAACCCATTCACCAACTGAAGCAGGAACACAGGGAGCCTGAAACACGGCGCCCGGGGAGCAGTGTGTGGGGATGGTACCTTGCTTAAGGGCACCTCAGAGGTGCCTAGCGGTCTTGGGAATCGAACCCACGACTTCCTGATCGCAGGTCGAAGGCCCTAGCCACTAGGCAAACCAGCTGGTTTGTGCAATTCCAGTTTTCAACACCAACAGTCAGAGAAACAGTGAGTTTGTGTTTCAACCAATGAGTGTACAAATCATATGTGTGTTGGTCTGCAGAAACTCTTGACGTGGTGAAGAGTTGAAAAATGGACCCTCATCAAAGACCAAGCTATGACATTTTAAAGTCAAGCACCTCTGGAAACCCTAAACTGAGAAAATTTGAGTTCAGTGATTTCACTGCATGTTCTGATTTATTAGCGGAGAGCAGATGACTGTTGAAGAAGTTTAAACCAATTTGTTATTGTATTTGCAGACCTCTTCAGCGACTATAAACACTACCCCATATAAACTTCATTATAAGTCATACATCATTTTAAAAGTTATAATAAATAATAATAGTGTGCTTTTGTCTCTGCTTCGCCAGCTGATAACTGGCAGAGAATGGATGCTAGCACTTTATTTACTCTCTTACTTTTGTGTTTCGGAATCACTTTCAGCAATATCTGATGTAATCACTCACATCAGGTATTCAGTTTGTTTATGAACTTTTTTCATATTTCAGCTGAGTGAGATCAAATATCTCACATCATTGCTCTGTTTTTGACAATTTTTGTACTGTGCTGTGAGGCTACGAGGTAAATCAGCTACTGATGGAGCGACATACACACACAAAAACACAATGTTTTTTTCTACATTTTTGGCTTTTTTGCAAAATAGATGTCAGTGACATGTCAGGTTTCTGCAGATTGCCACACATACCCCGATCAGCTGTAACATTAAAAGTACAAGGCCATCTTCAATTTAATTTCAATATTATTTATATTTTAAAACCAATGCTATCACAAACCAGCTTTACAGAATCCAGGTCAGAGCCCCTAGTGAGTGAGCCAAAACAATAGAGGTGAGGGAGAGTGAGGGAGAATAAAAGAGATGTTCAGAGGGGTCTGAGATGTTCTCTCCGGGTCGACCTGAGGAGGATGGGTTCCCCTTTTGAGTCTTGGTTCCTCCCGAGGTTTCTTCCTCCAGCTGAGGGAGTTTTTCCTCGCCCCTGTCGCCTTTGGCTTACTCACTAGGGGCTCGGACCTGGATACTGTAAAGCTGCTTTGTGACAACTTGGTTGTAAAAAGCACTATATAAATAAAATTGAATCGAATTGAATTGAGTGTCTCTCCTCATACAGCTCATTTCTGTTTGATTTTCTGTTTGAAATAGGTTTTTATTATCTCCAGTGTTTCTCATTTAGATTATTCTATTCTGTTTTTATTTTATTTAATTTTTTAATACTACCACTGCATAGACTTTACTTTCCTGTTTGTTTTTTATTCTTATCGAATTTTTGTGTCAGTTTAAGAATTGATCAGACAAGGACTGGCTTGGCATTTACTCATACACAAAGGTTAGAATTAGCATATGGATATGGACCCCTATGTGACCACTATGAAAAGCACAAATTCCATTAAGCATTACACTACCATACAATAACCTTGTATTTTCTTTCATATTGACAACACATTCCAGTATATTTCATTTCCCTACGGATTAGATAGGTTAGCATTAGCATTTAGCTAGGAAAGTGTATCCCTGCCCATGATGAAAAGCACTCCGTCCAAAAGGTGAAAATTCCATGCAGTGTATAGATAACAAAATATAAATATATGTATATGCATAATATTATTAACCTGTGACCCTAGTAAGGATTAAGTGGTTACAATAAAAGGAATGAATGAATGAATATTATTATTATTGTTGTTGTTGTTGTTGTTGTTGTTAATAATAATAATAATAATAATATAAAAATCTAGTCTTTTTTCACAAGGGTCAGCAAGATTAGCATTAGCATTTAGCAAGAGAAGCTCATTTTTGAGCCCTGTGAAAAGTACAAACTCCATCTAATGATCTTCTGTATAGTTCATGCTTATATGGTTCTCGATAATTAGCATTAGCATTTGAGAAATCAACCGACCGTTGACCACTGTGAAAAGCACAAACTCCATCCGTTGCTGGGTGTGCCATTCTCTTTTCTTCCCCAGCCCCTCTACATGTAAGCAGATGGTACCAGTCCGGGAGGTTATAGCGTGGGTGTATATTTTGGTAGGCTCTATATCTTTCCGGCCCCAGAGATCAGCAAGTTCTTCCTGAACCAATATGCTAATTTCATTGCATGATGAACTAGGCACACTTTCTACATTCGTCATCAGGGAGCTGAGAGAACTGCAAATGATCTTTATCATACATTCCTTTTCACTGCATTCATTACAAGCATTACATAAAAATAAAATGTGTTGCATGTGATATATATTCAGTGAAGGAAGCTGATCCATATCACTGGTTCTTTTATGAAGGCACTGAGAGTACCAAAAAAGATCAGAAGGCAAGGTATGACTGTGAGCATCAGAAGAGGCTTATGGGTTCATTTATAGACCCGGCTGGGGCAGTTGGCCGTCCAAATGGACAAATCACCGGCTCCCTTTCTCCCCTCTCGCCGTGTATATTGAGTGCCTCTAAACGTGGTCCTACACCATCTCTGCAAATCGTTCTCACACCCTACACTCCCCTGTTGTCATGGCAACATGATCCAAGTGATCTTTCAGCATCCTCTTGAGCAATGCTCTCCTTTTCCCAAGCCAAAGTGAGATGAGAACAAAAGCTGTGTGTGTGTGTGTGTGTGTGTGTGTACGAGCATTGTTTATCCACTTTAATAATTCACCAACGGGGTTGTTTGAATATTTTCTTTAAATATTGATGGGAAGATTAAAGATGCAGAGCAGAATCTTTCTGAAATAGTGTTAAGGTTTGATATTTATGGTGAGCAAATTGACATTTTGATACATAGCGTTTGTTACTTTTTCAGTAAATCAGAAGAAAATCACCATTTCATGCTACATCAGTTTCTATATGCAGAAGTTTATTTCTCAGTCAGCAGGAAAGCTGGCAATGAGTGCTACTCTTCTGCTGAATGATGCTTAATTATGCAAACATGCCTAGTAGTGGATTATACAGTATAAAACTGCTTTCTTTGCATTTGTCTCCCTTTGTTCCTCTCTTGACCTGTCCAGGGTGTTTCTCGGCCTTTCGCCCTATGAGCTCTGGGACAGGCTCCAGACTCCCGTGGCCCTGTTTAGGATAAGCAGCTTAGATAATGGATGGATATCTTTTCTTCTGTCTTCTCACTTTCTCTCTAGCTCTCAATCTTTCTCTCTCTGTCTATCTCTATCTCTCTCTCCATTCTGTCTTCTTCCTGTCTGTCTCTCCCTCCCCCCACTCTGCTGTTTCTCTCCCCAGTGTCTCTTTTTTCTACTCCCCTCTTCTTCCCGTCTCCTCTCTACCTCTAGTATCTCTCTCTCTCTCGCTCTCTCTCTCTCTCTCTCTCTCTCGCTCTTTCTATCTTTCTCTCCCCCTCTGTCAGTTTAAATCAGTTCAATTCAGTTCAATTTAATTCAAGGCTGCTTTATTGGCACGACAGATATCAACACTTATATTGCCAAAGCTTAAGTAATGCGTTTAAGAATGACATAGAACACTTAAGTATAAAAGATACATGTTGTAAACACTGAATCCTGTATCAGCAGCTGATGATAATAATATTAAGAATCATAAAATACAGTGTGTGTGTGGTGTGGTAACTCACTGTCCATCAGACTAGAGCAGGTATATAATATACTGTTCTGCCGCTATGCCAGCATGCTTCATGTTCACCCAGAACACAGGGCAGCTTTTCTGTTCTCAAATCTGAGAAATTTGTGATTCAGTTTAGTAGAGAATTGTGCTCTTATCTGATTGAACTTGGTGCGTTTAGTTTGAAAGGGCAGCTCTGTCCCTGTTTTATTTTGTTGGCAGTGCTGACAGTTGCTCTCTGGACAGCCGTTCAGTGAGAGTTACTGTAAAACTTCACAACCAGCCGAGTCAGAGCACTGTTTACTTTGCTGGACTCTTGGTACTGCAGAGAGAGACAGAGTCTCTCTCTGTTTCTCTCTCTCTCTCTCTCTTTCTCTTTCCCTCCCCCCCCCGTTCTTTCCTCTCTTTGCTCCCCTTTCTGTTTCTTTCTTTCTTTCTTTTCCCCCCTTCGTATCCTCTCTGCCTCTTTCTCTCTCTGTCTTCACTTCTCTTTCTCTTTCCCTCTTATTGCCCTCCCCCTCTCTTTCCTTCTCTTCCCCTCTTTCTCCTTTCTTCTCTGTGTCTGCCCTTTCTGTTTATCTCTGTTTCTCCTTCTCTCTCTCTCTCTCTCTCTCTCGTTCTCCCTCTCTCTCTCTCTCTTTCTCTCTCTCTCTCTCTCTCTCGCATTGTCTATCCCTCTCTTTCCTTTTCTTCCTCTCTTTCTCTTTCCTTCTCTGTCTCCCTCTCTCTTTCTGTCCCTGTTTCTCCATTTCTTTCCCTCTCTCTCTTTTCCTCTCTTTGCTCTCTTTGTCTCTTTTCCTCTCTCTCTCTCTCTCTCTCTCTCTCTCTCTCTCTCCCCTTGTTCTCTGATCAACTTAACAACTCAAATCAAGCTCGCTTTATTGGCATCACAGTGTCGTGAGACTGTCTCCCATGAGCTTGCGTTTTGTAAATCAAACATAATTGTTCGGCATTCAAGTCTAATTTTGCATGCAAACATTTTGTAAAGCTGTGGACAAGAGCTATTCATACGTCTCCTACAGTGAAGCGAAGCACTTTCACTGGATTAACTTTATACGCTGCCATAGCCCAACTACCACCACACATATGCAAAAATGCTGCAGGATGAATTGAGCACTCCAATTTGTCCACCATCTGTCCCCTTCACAGCGCAGGATCTCACCACACACTGACTTTCAGCCATTGACTGCAACAATTAGCCTTTGGAAATGCTTGCTTGCAGTGGCTGCTGTTGACTGAGCATGCATAATGAATGCTGTTTGAAGCGGAAAGATCTCAGAGAGTACAAACAAGGTGTCTATCATTGACTGATGATACAGACACCCTGTGTGTGTTTCAGCTTAACAAACACACATTTGAGAGAGATAGCGCGGAATAACAATTCACAGCGGGCAATGGCAGCCCCACTAGCCAGAGACCATAAATGTATAGCACGGGCGGAAATGAATTGATATACTGTTGTTTTGATGCTCCAGCTGGGTTGTAAAGCTTTCATCACGCCAAATTTATAGTTTCATTAGGGCATCATAGACAACATAAAGCAATTCTCAGAACTGACAACAAGGACAGGGAAGATTTAATCCTAGTTAAAATGATAAGCAAGGCACATTCTGTATGTGTCAGCTGCCCTAATGAAGGCACAAACAATACTGTCACATGTCTCTGGAATATGGATTTGGCTGCATCTGGCCGGTGCATGTGGTCACAAATGTATTACCATTTACTCAACATTGGGTCTGTCATTTGGAAAAACTTGCAATTAAATAGTTCGACCATATATAAATGGTATTTGACCACATACTGACCAAATGTGAATATCCTAATCTGGAGAAACAACCTCTTCTGAATGCATCATCTTTGTGATGTCACAAAAACTGGCCCATTTAAATACATCTGCCTATTCATCCTGCAGTGAGCTTAGCCCCATTTATTCATACTGAAGTAGAAGGAGTGGCTCAAGCTCTGGCTCATCCAATCAGAACAGAGGCACTTAACATAAGTCTTGAAGGCACAGTATCCAGAACAGTCTAGCAAATTTTGAGGAATATAGAGATTATAAATTAATATAAATTAAAATAACTGTGCTGAGCCCCACAGTGGTGCAGTGGGTAGCACTGTTGCCTCACACCTCCAGGGTTGGGGGTTTGAATCCAGGTCCTGGCCTTGTGTGTGTGGAGTTTGCATGTTCTCCTCGCGGTGGTGTGGGTTTCCTCTGGGGTCTCCAGTTTCTCCCACAGTCCAAAGACATGCATGTCAGGTGAACTGGGAATTCTAAATTGACCATAGGTGTGAGTGTGTGAGCGAATGGGGTGTGTGTGTATACATCCTGCGGTGGGCTAGCCCCCCACCCAGGGTGAGTCCCTGCCTCATGCCCGTTGGCCACGGGATAGGCTCCGGGTACCCACGACCCTAGTAAGGATTAAGCGGTTACAGAAAGTGAATGAATAACTGAACTGAAAGAATTATAAAATCCAAATGATGATCATTATGGCACACCCTTCAAAATTCAAAAAACAACATAAAAAAATGTGTTATGAAGACTGTTGTCCTTTTTGTGGTTTATGACAAAGATAGCAGACCTTGCTTTTTGTGTGTTAATGTTCTGCTTTTGCAACAGATTGCATATCTGACGCTAAAAGCAAAAGAAATCCTTCAGTAGCACGGTGACCTCTTTGAGCAGGATGAAAAAGTGCCTTTTCCCAGATCTCTTTTAAGCCCCATGCATGTCCTCCCCCTCTTCTTCCTCTGTGGTGCCCTTAAAGTTGCACTTCAGAACCTGTCTGAGAGAGGATTGAAAGACATATTGATTTCCTCTCTTCTTACATGGCTTTTCAGAGCTATTTCCTAAATGGAGATTGTGGAAGAGGTATTTGAAGTGATGAGAAGGAGCGTGCCATGGTCTCGGCATGCATGAACGAGCATCTTGCCTGAACTGATCATTACGTTCCTTGAAAAAGTCTGGAAAATGGCTCCATGTCGCAGCTTTTTTTTTAACCAGCACAGTAGGTTGCTCTTTTTCTGCTGTGCTAATTTTATCGGGAGACGGTGCCATGGTGCGTTAGGTTTTATTACAATGAGGTCCCGCAGCCAATATGCTCCCAAGTCCTGGATGGGCCTTTGTCTCTGAGAACTGCTAAATGATTTTCTGTGTTGCTACAAGGAAAAGTGACTACAGTAATTAGTGTATCTCGCTGAAAAGATAATTGTTTTGGAGAGTGTCGCCTAGAGAAACTGTCCACCATTGCGTCTCATCAGAGCGTAGACAAAGCGGGATCACTGGATGAAAGCTAAAGAGGTGACCAGTTCTAAACTGAACAACACCAGGACAACGACAGTGCTTTAATCACAGATCTGAGTGAAGAGAATAGACAATTTCTAATCATAACTCTTCAACGACATCAGAACCACTGTTTGTCAGCGGTGTGCGATTTATTGGTCCATAAATCTTAGCACAAGTCCAACTCACGTAGCAGAGGGATTTTTATCCAATGATGAAGCCGCTGAGCAGGTACAGTTCTGTATGCTTGGCTGATGCCTGCTATCGATTTCACCCAGTCAATACAGAAAAAAACAAAGGCGCCACACAGCACAGTTACATAAATAACAGTGTTTGGAGAGCACACTCTTTCGGCCTCCACATGCATTAACAGGAATGGCTCACTCCACAAACTCCAGGGTCGCAAACCACTGACCTGGTGCGTTTTACTGCTACAGCGCTGGGCACAGATCAACACTGCCCACCTAGCCTACACAGAAATGCTGACATATTGACACTCTGAAAAAAAGAAACTGGAGGGGAAAGAAAATTAAAAAATGAACTGCTTTTATATGTACATTAAAAATAGTGTCTTTCCATGCATAACCTAATTAGGGCCTGTCTGGTCAAGTCAAGCAAAATCCAATCAGTTAATTAATACAATCATGTACATTTTCAAAGCTGTACTCACTTTAGTTTTTCAGTTATGGATTTTAATGTTTGCCCCATCAGGGTCTGAACTGCATAATAATTATTGAGTTCAGCTGTCTTAAGAATGAATGAAGTCAGCTAGAGCACTGAATGGGCACAAATGAAAATAACTCATTATTTTTGTCCAGGATGTACTATTTTCTGTCTGACAAGATGCACTTTAATCTTTTGGTCAGTTTTCTTCTTTTTTCAAAATTTATGTTTTATGTCAATTTCCTGAAACTACACAATGAGCTCAAAATGACTTGAAGTGAAGTTTTTCTCACCCAATAGTTTCTCAAATAGGAGAGTCCTGTTTTCAGAATGGGAAAATGAGACTGTCCTAAAATGCAGTACTGTGTAAAAGTCATATTTTACTTCTGAAGAGCCAGACTTGAATAGTAGGTCTCCAGGATTCCTTTCTGAAGGACTTTCAAAGAATTTGGTTCTCATTTTCAGGCCAGTCCCTGTACCTCACCGTTTGTTCCCATTTCTTTAATTTGATCTATTCAATATGCCAAAGGAATGACAGTTTGATGGTCTTGAGCCACCCTATATTTCTTTATCTTCTCATACTTAGTAGATTAAAGCAAAGAAATGGGAACAGATGATTAATAGCAACAGGCTGTCTAAAGATATGACATGCCTCGATAAAGGTGTTCCAACCACTCAGCATTCAGCACTACCAGTATACTGATCACAGCCCTAAATATAAGATAAGATAAGATAAGATAAACCTTTATTAGTCCCACAAGTGGGAAATTTCCATTGTAGATGTAGGTAATTCATCTGGAACAATCTACGCCAGCTTCTTCACTGGTTCAGGCCTTAAGTTAGATTTTTAAGTTAGATTTAGGTTTTGTTATGCTTGAGTGATTCATATATAGATCACTGTATGGCTTAACAGACAGAACTCAGGTCACTGATCAGATACAGGGACAGGACTGGAGGAAGCCTGGAGAACTGTTTCTCAAGACTACATAAAAAAATGCAAGAAATTCTGGCTCTTATGAAGCAAAATACACTATATGGACAAAAGCATTGGGACGCCTGACCATTACACCAACAGGGACTTTAATGACATTGCATTCAAATACATAGACTTTAATATGAAGTT
>JBBPCZ010000001.1:47327282-47344891 GCA_037974445.1 Brycinus macrolepidotus | reverse complement strand
TGTAGCCAATAATAAAAATAAAGGAAATCGTTGAATGAGAAGGTGTGTCCAAACTTTTGGCCTGTACTGTATATAAAAGCATATATACATATATATGGGTTTTACCTCCTGTCCCAGTGCTCTTGATTTTTAGAAGAGTAAATTATACACTTGCAGCCTGCGCTCAACATATGCTACATTTCCACACTAGATTGTGGTATTAATAAAATCTTTGACATCTGTTATGTGAAATGTTAAATTTTGAATAAAAATGGTATTGCCATACTTCTAGTAAGAAAACATTTGCTCTCTCTTTCAGTCTTTTTAGACAGAAGTTGCTTCAGTACATAATCACTGAATTTGCTGGCTTGCGATGTGTTGGTCAAACACAGCGTAAGAGAATTCAATCAAGGTTCATCTCTGAGGAGATAAATGTGGCATTTTGTTAAACAGTCTTTTATTTGATTATAAATTATAGGAGAAGTAAATGAAAGTTATTCAAATCCATTTTATCACCAAGCTTGTACTTGAAAACAAGAAATTCCTTTTATTTCTTAATAAGTGAATCATTTGTTCATTGGAAGCGAGGGATTTAAAGTCTCTTTTAATTACTGTACAGGTTTTAGGAAAGGCCCAAAATAACAAGCATAATTTCCCTAAATACTGTTGAGATTTAATGATATTCCAAGACACGGTTGTTTCATGCAAACAATAGAGGGAGGATGCAATTTGCTCCCAGTCAAATCTAATCTTCAGCTTCTTCAATTATCTATAATTAGCCTGCTTTAGAAGCATATGAATGCAGCTGACTTATTTAACATTGGCAGGGTGCTTGAAGCCCTGGAATAGCCTCAGTAACAATGGCTAATATCAAATTGAAAGGTGTTATATTCCCTCTTTCTCCCTCTGTCTCTCTCTCGGTAACACCGCATGCATCATAAATACTGTCAGTTGTGTATAAATGGCCGTCTCAGGACAGTTTTGATAAGGTCAGGGCACAATGGACTTGCTATACACTCCTGTGGGAGAGCCATCAGACAGGAAATTCAAATGTTCTTTGAAAAGTGCAGGACTCTAACAGTCTTCTTTAATGATTCCTTGTTGTTGACAAATGCATGTGAATGTAGCCTTGCAGTAACACAGTCTCAGTGGAACTCAGTGACCTGGCACACTGTCAGAGCCTTTTCACATCCGACTATAGCCAATGCTAAGTTGCATAAGGCTTTAATAGAGGTTCTGAGGTTTATTATGCTGTATCACATCATTGTACACCATTGCAATAATTTACTTGACACTAAATCTTCTACTCCCTGGAAGAACCACTTCTGGTTCCCTAATGATTCTTCAAAGAGCCTTTTTTTGTAAATGAGTGAGGAACGTTTTATAGTAAAAAAATAGTCTGAGGGTTTCATGTCAATTAGAGGCTAGAATCATTAACAAAAGCTCTATTTTTAAGAGTGTAAGTCAGAGCTTAATTTGTAAATGATGAGGTCCCAGAACACTGAGTAAGTGAGGAATCTGGTAGGTTCATAAATCGTTGTCAGTGGTTTTGCTCTACATCATCAAGGTCTTTTAAGGAATGAACAATAACAGCAGTATTGTGAGGGATATATAGTACCGGTGTTTTTCTTACTGCATGCTTCACTGGCTGCGCTGCATGAGTTGAATGTAGGAGTGCTATGGTGTGAGGTGAGACAGCATGCTACTTTTAAGGTCCCTTCTCCACATTTTATGCCATAAACAACCATGTACAATGGTTTAAACACCCTTGCAACATGTTTTATGGATTTTCTAAGTGAATGTCATTAATTTGTCCTCTAAAGGGACTTAACCTAAATGTGGCATATTCTATCAAATTTTCTATCTATTTTGTTTCAATTTGAGTTTAACAAACAAAAGTCTTTAATGAAAAGGCCACAGGGGAAATGAGCTCACTGAGCTCCAAACACAAACAGTAGAAGTCCAACTCAAAACTGTAGAGGTTCCAGGAAATCCAGTATTCCTGCCTGAAAGAACCTGAGCTGTAGAGGAGTCCACTCGGTCTCTCGAACCGAGGTTTCTGGACTGCTGGTCCGCTGTGGAGGTCAGATGTAGGAACACCTCCCGACTGTGCTCGCAGACACACACAGAGGTTAAGCACTTGTATAAACATGCATACGAACCCATACACGAGCACAGCCAGGTGCTAACTACTCAGTTGGCTGTTGGTTGGGGATCAGGGTTATGTCGCCCAGTATGTCCGTGACCACCCAAGCAAAGCGACTTGCTTTAAAGGTTCCAGGAAGTCCTTCACTCTTGCATGAAAGAACCCCAAGCCGCACCTGCAGTGACCACTCAGACAACGCGGCTTGCTTTAGAGGTTCCAGGAGGTCCTTTACTCCTGCATGAGAGAACCCCAAGCCACACCTTCGGAGACCACCCAGGGAAAGTAGCTTGCTTTAGAGCTTCCAGGAGGTGCTTCACTCCTGCATGAGAGAACCCAAGCCAAACCCTGGTGGAAGGTAGACTATGTCGGACTATGTTGGTGACCACGCACCGTTGCTCTGTCATGGCAGCGCTTTTAAACCTAATGCTAAACATAAACACATGGTCATGTCATCAGGTGCCTAACAACCCAGCTAATGTGCTCATTACTAACACCTGGGTTGTAGACGCCTGATGACATGCAGAACACAACACGTGAAGCTATATACAAAAAACCTCAGAGAGTGACTTTAACTTAAAAGTCCAATAACTCAAACAAAGAGCGGCCTCTAGTGGCTGCAACCCACAAACCTTACATTAACTCACCATATTTTATGTCCTATTTTATTCAAATATGTTATATTCAGCAAATAAACAGTCATTGGGCATTAAAATGAAAATTTGAAAATGTGTATTTTTTTTTTATTCCAAAAACTGAAATTTGACCAGTAGCGCCCAAACCTTTGTACGTATTGAATTCTTTGTAGAAAGAATGACGATGAGTTTCTATTATACGTCTCTACAGAGGTGCTGAATCCCACCTGGGAGATACCGGTTCAGGTTCTGGCTTGTTTTGGTACAAATTGAGTCATCAAGTCATTAAATTATGCATTTCAAAATATCAGTTATGTCATATAAAATGATACAAATATTTTAGTTGTGAACTCTCTGGTAATGAAAAACTAAACAACTTTCCCACCTCGCTGCAAAGACCCCCCACCCCCCCTTTAAAAAATGTCCTGACTAGCTTGAAAAGCACAAAATATAGTAAAAATGGTAAAATGCTGGTGAATGGAGTTGATATATGTAGTCACTTCACCATAAGATCCAGCTACAAAAGAGCCTTTTATAGGCAATTACATGAGGTTACAGTTAGGTTCAGGCTCATCATATAAAGCTTTCCTTATGGCTTCATTTTTGTAACATTTAACAAAATTCCATCTGCTCTGAGAATCCTACACAGATGTGAGATACACTATTTTAAGGCTGATTTAGACATTAAAAATTGTATAATCAGCCAGGAAGAAATGCCGAGATATCTGTTTTTGGAATGTTCCAGGTCTGCTAGTGAACTTGAAACTGCACAGCCCAGGACACACCAAGCCGATTCGGAAGGATACACATCACCTAAATCTGGCTGGCCTCTTGTCTCCTGTGAAAATATGCACTTGAACATTCTGCAGAGGTTACAGCTGATGGCAAACATGCACACACTTAATGCTCCTGCATGGCTGGGAACATCTATATATAGCAAGAATTGGCATTAGTCTGTAAAACTGTAAAACTACAGCATATAAAGTAAAGAATATCTTGTGAGTTTCAGTTGGTTGAGACTGAGCTAAACTCAATGTGTAAAAGTTAAAAAGGAAACCACAATTTTTTTGGTTCTAGGTGAGTGAAAACGCTACTTAACTTGAATGTTAAGTATGCATGTTCGTGAAAAAGTTTGTGAACGTTAATTATGCAAATTTGTAAAATAGTAAAATAAACTTGAAAAGGGTTTCCATTGTTTTTCCAGAGCACCTTCACAACAATCACATATTACTGGTTTAAAATTTCAGTCAAACAGGCGGCAAAAGTAGTAGAAATGTTGCTACTTGCACTGGTACTGAAAATTAATGCTCTGTTTGTGTGCCCTCTTGAGAGTGTCGTTTTTTTATTTCTTGCTTTCGTTTCTCTCCCTGTTCGCTCTCTTTCACATCCGAGTACAATCCAAAATACTCAACGAATGCAAAGCAAAACAATGTTGATGAACGACCAGTCAGCAGGGCCTTACACGCTGATACTCAGCAATGACTTGAAAGTGCCTTTAATGTTTTAATCCTTTAAAGAAATGAGAAAAGATGGTTGAAAATTGTGTTTTTGGTTTCCAGTTCTCAAATGTACAAGTTAAAAAAAACAAGTACATTTTAAGACTGCATCTTTTTCAGTACAGCTCACAAAAATATAACTTACATAGGTTTACTAACAGCATAATGAACTAAGAGAACCCCATTTTCCAGTTCATTGGAAAAAGCAATAAAATGAGGTTGACAAAGTTTAGCCAGCTGAATGACCTCAATTTTTGATCCATGAAGTGTTAGTTTCAATTTCCATTAGTGAGCAGAGGTTGTTCCACACCAGTCAAAGTTTGTCTGTACTGTAGGTAACTCAAAGGACGCTGGTCTGTTTGCTCGTGCTGAGTGAGAAGATTAGGCATGAAACAGAAGTCAGTATTCAGCGGTCATTACGGGAAAGTAATTACTCATTAGTCACTCAGGACAGAGTGCTGAACAATGGCATGTGACTGAGCGTGTTAACCTCCACGAGCAAGTCATAAGACACATTCCTTTGAGATATTTTCTACCATTCATTATTCAAATGACAGAGGCTTTAGCACAGTCATCATGCTAGAAAAATTACTTTGATTAAGGGGGGGTGGGGGGTGTATGTGTGTGTGTGGGGGGGGGTCATTGATTTACACAGCTACAGAAACTGTGTGTGTGTTTGTTTGTGTGTGTGTGTGTGTGTGTGTGTGTGTTCATGCGCTATAGTGATGTAACCCTGCATGAATCTATTCGTTGCAGGCCCTGGTGAGGGCTCATCCCACACACTGCTGAGCACTAAGCACTGCAGTCACTCGAGCCTCCATGCAAAACAGATAAATCCATTGCTGGCTGACATCTGGCATTTGACAAATAGGAAAAGGATTGTGGGCTTGTGCTAAGTGAATTGGCAGCTAGGTGAAGCTAACAAAGGTGCTTCTGAAGACTTCAAACTGTAGCTGCAAAAACTTCCCTGAATTTAAAGATTTTAAGAACAGCAAACAGTGCAAGTCTTTTTAGGAGAACCTCTTACTCTTACTCTTTCAGGCCTAATGAAAAGCATTCTATACAATGGTTCTTTCACTTGCTCTTGAGAGAACATACTTTTCCACAGAGAAGAACTGTGTGACCATTAAAATAAGAACTGAAACTGACATTGAAATAGTTCTTTATTGCACCACTATTGTTACAAGTAAAAGAACCTTTCTTTGGTACCATATAGAAGACTTTCACATTGGAAATATGTCTGACATCCCAGTGCATTGAAAAGGTCCATTAGAAATCAAGGCTCAAGTTAACCATGCTCTGTTTATGCTAAGCTATGTTCCAGTGGCTTTAATGATCCATGTTCCAGACAGCTCGCCTTACAGACTGCAAGAAGACCTGCTTTTTCTAATAGGTTTTTAAGCATACCATCTGGAGTGTTAAGAGTTACTGGAAATCAGACCTGTGGGAAATTAGAAAGAGAGAGAGGGAGAGAGAGAGAGAGAGAGAGAGAGAGAGAGAGAGAGAGAGAGAGAGAGAGAGTCCAGCTTCTAGTATCATCCTCCTCACTCCATAATGACAATACAATTTCATATTGAAAGGCATGAATACATTTTAAGGGACTTTTCAGCGGAGATGATATGGATTTCATTTAAATCTCATTTGCACAACTTCTCACCTTCAACAAGATCCTCCTCACTGCTCGTTTCTGTAGCCCCAGCTTAAGCAGGTCATCATCATTTATAGCCATATTCTGCTTGTTGAGTTTAAAGGCATAAATGGATTTCAGTGACTCGTAGGCCCACCTTTTAACATTTCCCCCTCTTCACACAATAACAAACCTAATCACCTTCAGGAGAAATATGGTTCTCTCTCGTTTCCACTTATCTGATGTGTGGGCGAAACCCATTAAGACTAAGGGCTATTTAAAGCAGCGCTTTGAGTAAAACCTTATGATTTATAGCTAAGTACCACCTAGATTGTTGCTTTTGTAAAATGTGTTTAGAAACAATCACTGTGAGGGATTGATCTACTTACTAAAGCACAGAGCATAGATTAACTATGTAAAGCATATTCACACACACACACACACACACACACACATATATATATATATATATACATATACATGTATGAATATTTGCGATTTGTGTGTGTGTGTGTGTGTCATATATTTATATTCGTTTCCCCAGAGGATGAAAAGGAAGACTGAATATTAAAACACTATTCTCAACCTCCAGCTCTTCATCTGAAAACCCATTATCTTGTCACCCAGCGCTACGGCGTATTCTATCTTACCTAGACATGTGGGGTACATTAATTTGCATGTTAGAATCAACACTAATTACCACCATATTTGGGCTAATTGCAGGATTACTTGATTTGCACAATTATCTTTGTGAATCAGCCATTAAATAATTTCAGGTAATGCCCCGATGCCGGCAAAAAAATTTATGAGGCAATCTGCAGCCGTAATTATTAGTGAATCTGTGCCTTCAAGTGCCTGAGATGGCCCCAGTCTCTCTTAAATCTAAGGGAAGCCCTTGTACGAACGAGCCACTGAGTTCTCCTCTGAGGAAGTGAAATCAGCTGGCCTGATGATAAATGGAGGGCTTTTTAGTGTCTTTACTTGTTCTCTTAATTCAGGTTTGCCTGAAGAGTTGTGCTCTGCCCTTCTACTTCTTTGAGCAGTTTCTCTGCTCGACAGATGTGCAACGCAGATCTTTCATGGGTCTTGGTACACAGAAGAACACGCTCAGGAAAGAGGATACGACATTTATAAATGCACCCTGCTTGATTTCTAACACTGGCAGACTTCTGCACCAACAAATTTGCAGAATTATACAAAACTTTGCCACAGTAAGACATAACCGAGGGATAGTACTTTCTAGCTCTGTAAACAAGATATGGACTTTAGGTTGGTGTTTGGTTGAGTCCTTTAAAAGAACCTTAGGTCAGTATACAGATCTAACTAGGTGCCATGTGGCTATATTTACCTTTGAAGGGATGTGTCATTTTGTGTAAGAATAAAAAATACACATTAAAGTATACTATAATAAAACCTAGCTAAAAAATAAAACTATAATAAAAATATGTTAAAAGTAAACCCCAGACAGAAATTCTCAGAATTGTATCCCATTCTTATTGGTTGAGCATAAATAATATGTTTTTTTTTTTCAAAACAGCTACATACTGCTTTATTACTGTGTTAAACACAGTGGCATCATGTTTAAATGGAAGATATTCTAGCATTTTAAGTTCACAGGATGCAAAGCCAATTTACCTTTGGCAAAATAATGATTGACATACATCTAAACCAATCCCCACTTGGCATCCGTCTCTGAGTCCTACTTTTCTGTTAAGTTAAAAACTCATTAGAACAAGCCTGCATTGAAAAGTATTATTATCAGGTAGGATTATTAGGTTAATAGATGAGAAAAGGTTTAACTGAGGAAATTTCAGACACTCTGTCCTGATCATCTTAAGGATAATGCTGTTTCATTTCATTTTCAAACCTGAAAACTTTAAGATTAATGAAAATGATTTATTTATTCAAATAATTAACCCATACCATATAGATGATACTGTTTTCAACACTGGGTGTCTTATACAACATCTCCTGTTCTGGGAATTGTCCCTAGATGTGTGTGTCTGTCTGTGTGTCATTCCTGTGATCTGTGATGGACTGGCAACCCGCCCAGGGTCTTTCTTTGCCTTTCGCTCTATAAGCATTGGGACCCCTTGTGACCCTGGTTGGAATAAGCGACTCAGAAAATGGATGGGTTATTTAATTAGCATATTCAATTAGTATACTGCTGTCAGTGTGTGGTCTTGTAAAAAATACATTTACAAAATACAGTACAACATATAATTACCGTAAACAGACATTACAGTACAAGTGCTGTAAAGATTAATTACAGTAACTACCTGACGACTCTGCTTTAAATATAACAGAAGTCAGCAGAATGAGACTACCCCCTTACTTCCCCCTGGCTAATGCACTGATGAGTGCTGAACAGGATTAGCCCTCAGTCACACACTCACTGGTTCAAGTATGAGCTGTGCTGCTGTGATTTGGATGGGAACTTTTCATCATAAATGCTGCTTTCTCATCCTTGAAGCACTGTTAGGTGAGATGTGAGATTATTTATATGTCGGGCAATAGCTTTCACTGCCCTGGTGCTGAACTGGACAGCATGAGCAGCCAGAGAGGTCACTTACTTCTCTTTCACCTCTGCCATTTCCGATGTTTTTTATTTTTCATGGCAGATGTCAGAAAAAAAGATAGAGAAAAGGAGGAGAAAAGCACTGGGCCAAAGAGAATGTTTTTCTTTCATTACATCATTGCAGGAAATAACTGTCACCTGAATTTGAACGCCACAGATTTATTTAAATGAATTCAATGCTCCATTATTAGTGTGATTTATGTGTAGGCATAAAAATGTAAATGGAAGCAGAGCATGTTTGCTGACTTGCACAGTGCGGTGTTATGTCTTTTGGGAGCCTACATACCAATACTAAATCACACCAATTTCTCTAACAATGATTATGCACTGACAGATTTCTCTCAGTGGCAAAACATCTGCATAATTATTAGGTCATAGATAAAATTAAATTACTAAACAACAGAGCAAATACAGTGTTCTAACTGCTACTTCATATATACACTATATGGACAAAAGTATTGGGATGCCTGGCCATTACACCAACAGGAACTGACATTGCGTTCAAATACATAGACTTTAATATGGAGTGGGTCCCCCTTTGCAGCTATAATAGCTTCCACTCTTCTTGGAAGGCTTTCCAAAAGAATTTGGAGTTTCTGTGGGAATTTGTGTCCATTTATTCTATAGAGGATTTATGAGGATCAGGCACTGATGTTGGACGAGAAGGCCTGGCTCGCAATCTCCATTCCAGTTCGTCCCAAAGGTGTTGGATGGGGTTGAGGTCAGGGCTCTGTGCGGGCCAGTCAAGTTCTTTCACACTGAACTCATCCAGCCATGTCTTTATGGAGCTTGCTTTGTACACTGGGGCACAGTCATGCTGGAATAAAAAAGGGCCTTCCCCAAAATGTGTAGGAAGCATTGTGTTGTCCAAAATTTTTTGATATGCTGAAGCATTAAGATTCCCCACTGGAAGTAAGGGACCTAGCCGAAACCCTGAAAAACATGTGTGTCCCAATACTTTTTTCCATATACTATATATATATATATATATCACAACCAGTTATCTCCTTCACAGAGATACACCGTTCTACTACTGTCTTTGTTGCAGTTCACTCACACATGGACAAATAACCTCAGCTGAACGACACCCTGCTGTCACTGTGATAAACACCAGCACAACTTCATCGAGGTGATATTATTGGAGCTTTTTTTGCACAGCTTGGATTATAACCACTGGGTGGTAAAATCATGCATTGACTAAAATGAGCTGCCAGTGTGAGTTAATGATGACACATTAGTGAACAATATGTTCAATACAGACTAGAGCCAGGCTTGGCTGAACAGCTCACATATCTGTGACTACTCTGCTCAACTAATAAGTGAAAAATAGCATTGGCGATCTGAGAAAATTAGAGATCTGTACGGTAAAAGGTCATAAATTAGTTCTCAAAACTGGTCATGCAGAGGCACTAGAGAATGTACTCTTACAGCTCTGCAGCTATCAGGACCTCATAAGGTCAAAAAGTGGTCCAAAATATATTTTTTAGACACGAAAAATGATCTATTGGTATTTTTGTGACACCCATAAAAACAGCTAATAATTCATGCATAGTGTTCAAGTATTGTAATATGAATTAAAGTAAAATGCGTTTTTACCATTTCTGCATAGCTTTTTCCAGTGCAAGGGCTTGACCTTTCTGCTGCTGTTATTCTCATAATAAATATTGCAGAAGTCTGCAGAAAGAGCAGAGTGAAAATGTTGCTGCATCTCGTTCTCATGCTCTAAATAACCTGAAAACCTACAATGACCTGCATGCAGCATTTTTTTAAGCTCAGGAGTATTGTCACACAGTGAATGGTTTTAAATTGTATTGTAGGCAACATTATGCATTCATCATTGTAAAGATATTTACCAGCCCTCTTCCCAGCTTTTTAATGAAAATTCTAGCCCGAGAATGTCTATTGCTGAGACGTCTCCTTCAATTTTCTCACCTTTTTATATTAAATGCATGGGACCCATTGTCCTAAATGTACCACAGAGCTCTCTGGTACAGAAATTACAAGTGCAGTCTTAAAAAATGGGTTCTTAGAGAAATGCATTTTTAGATAACCAAGAATAATTTTTGTAAATGGCTGTGTATGTGAAACTCAAAGAACATAATGTAAAGGTTCTTTACCAATCTAAGGGTCCTTCTGAGAACCGTTACATTGTGTGGAGGTTCTTTAAACCTAAAACACACTCACACATCTCATTTACAAAAATAGTTTTTTAAGAACCACCCATTGAAAAATTCCAAAGGATGCCAAAAATGGTTCTCCTATGGCATCACACATAGAACCCTTTCTGGTTCCCTTATTTTTAAGAGTTTAGGTACTAATATTCTGGACATCGGGGTGGATCATAGAAGAATCATTGTAAATGATCAACAAAAGGATCCCAAAACATTTCTTGCCTTTTACAACCTTAACTTTACAACATACTATACAATATGCTATTACTGGTCACTTTACTAGAAACACCTACTAAATCTACATTGTTGGTATACAGTAATTTTACCATTTTGCATGCACATTTTCTGTTGGTCTTCCTCGACCTTTCTTCAACAGTTTCTGTTTCATAGCAGTCTTGGGAATCGAACCAACGCATTCCCGAACGCAGGTCGAACGCCCTAACTACTAGAATACCGCTTGCCCCAGCTATGTCATATCAGTGTCACTGTTATATTAACAATTTTCCACCACCCTGATAATATTTGAACTGATCTGTCAACAGAATCTGACCAGTGATGAATGAGACAGAGAATAATTCACAAACTGTGCAGCCAGACATGGGCTATGGTCTGTAACCATACACATAAACAGTAGATCTCTAAGGTAGGTGGATTTCATGAAGAGGCTAGTGAGAAGAAATCCAAAGTAAATAGATATGTACTAAAGTGAATACTGTCTATGGGCTTCTTTTGTTCTGTGGTGCACTTTCATACAAAGTTTATGCTGAGATTTCTTCGATGGCTTGTTTTACAGAAACATGCATATTTGGTATTCTTCTCATCAACAGTTGTAAACCAAGCATGCATTTTCCATTAGAGAATAATTGCATATAAGTGACTTTATGGAGCACCACAGAACTGCTTGTGAAATCAGGCAATTGTTTGCCATGCATTTGCATTAAACTAGGAAAATATTTCGGTACATAAAAGACAGGAGCCTGCAATGTTAGGCATTTCTGTCTTGAGAGGCAAACAAAAAATAAATGTTGCCCCATTTGCTGTGCACTGATTGTAGATTCATGTGGTACACTAAGAGCAGCCCTGTCCCTGTTGTGGTTAAAAATGTTCTTCTTGGGGCCATTGCTTCTTTCTTGTTGTTTTTATCTCTGTTTACTGCGTGTCAGCCTGTCAGTGCTTTAAGTGGGAAATGGTGTCTTGCTGTGTCTGGTGAAAAGATGAATACAATTTGATGGGATCTGTGTTAGTGCACAGCCAAAACCGTTAATGGCTGATATTGAAATAGAGAATTATAGAGAATTATATCGTACAATAAGAGTATTACATTTTATTGTTAAATTCCAGCTGAATAGACCTTTGTGAGAGATATCATAGGGAGGGAGAAATCTACTAGGTTTGCTGTGTAACTGATAGGGGTTATGAGAAAACATTGCGCTTCTGAAAATGCTCTATGTTAAAAAAACTTACCAAAAATATTATTTCAATGCTTTATCCAACACAGAGCACAAAGGTCTAGACAGAAGTAGCAGCTGCAAGTGCAATCTGGAACTGAAGGGGATTTTATGTCATGGCTATCAGTTGCTGTAAAAGTATTCACTGAGTTCTGCCATCAGAAGTCACATAATTAGGTAAACTGAATAGATTTGTGAGCAATTGAAGTGCTATGGGATCTATGACTGCAACAATGAATCGATGGAATCAATAAAATTCGATTATGCAAATGGTTGGCAACAAATTTTGTTGTCAATACATTGAGTGTAGGTTGTCGCATTCTGTGTCACAGATCTGGTTACATTACTTCAAGAAAAAGAAAAAAAAACATTAGAAACATGGGGAAGACAGAGAAAACTGACCAATATCAAGTAAAAAGCCAAACTATCAGCATGTGCAGAATGCAGGAGTATGTGCATTCAGAATAGAGTGAAAGCTACGAGGACGAGCCTTTGTGAGACAGGGATCAGCTACAGGAATCACTGTGAGCTTGCTGAAAACTGTGTAACACTGATCTTTTGCGAAGAACATCGCAGTGCCTAAAGGTCAATGCCAAAGTCAGTGACTGGACAAGGAGAACATTCACCAAAGGATCAACCAAGAACTCTGAATGAGCTGAGCAGCTCAGATAAGAGAAACTGTTTACAGGACCAGCATATGGATGAAAAAAGAAAGAAATTGTTAAAAAAGCCAAACAAACCTGGCAAAATGGGACTCAGCAAACATGTTGGTGGAAAGAAATTTTTTGTTCATTACCTGCAGAACACTGTCTGCACAGTGAAGCATGGTGGTGGTAGTGCCACATTTTGGGGATGCTTTTTCAAGTCAAGTCAAGTCAAGTCAAGTAGGTTTTATTGTCATTTCAACCATACACACAGTATACAGTGAAGTGAGATAATGTGCCTCCAGGACCATGGTGCGACACAGAGCAGAACAGAACAGAGCAACATCACAAGTGCAGACAGGACTTTTTATCAGCAGGGGCAGGGAAAATGAACAAGCTGGATGCCAAATGTGATTTATATAGAAAAGAGACTTTAGACAGGGGTGGAAGTTCACCCTCCACCAAGGCAAAGACCCTAAACATACCTAAAATTCTGGTGTGGCACAGCTGCTGGGAGCTGTTTGGGAGAAATCAATTGTAGTGACTGAGCTATGCAAAAAAATCTGAGCTTTTTTGTAAGTAAACATTGAACCTGCCAGTCTGAAAATCAGCAAAGAAGATGCTACAAGCCACGCCACACGGAAAATTATATATCTAGATGACAGTATATTATAATACAGTGGAGCAATCAGTGCATTAATTTACTTACCCTTGTTTCTGTTGATTTCACTGAAATCCTTCTATACACTAGGATGAAGTTCAGAGCTATTCGTTTGACAGCACCCTAAACTGAAGTATCTCTCCAAAGTTCAAAATCTCTCGGTCTATGAAGATCACAAAGTAACATTTATCAGCAGAGAATATCGAAGGTTTTTGCTTTTCAGCTCTGCTGTCAATTCGTGGCAGATTATCTCAATATGCTTCCTCTTCCTTTCCCCAATCACACAGCTGCGAATCATTCTGGAGCGTGCTCAGAATTGTCAGACCACTTTTAAAAGCAGCTTCCTTTCATGTCATTCAGAAGCAGAATTTATAAGGAAATGCGGGCGAAAGCTGTCACCTTGGAATATCAGTCTTTTCACTCACCCTTTTTGAAAAGTGACTTCCATCCAATAGTAATCGCAGCCTCTTTGCCCAAACTAAAACAAACTCTATTATTACAGCAGAAGTGTAATTTGTTTACCAAAAATATTCAGTAAGGTAAATGTGTTAATTGCTTAGCAAAACAAAGAATGCAAGCCCAGATGAGACATAGTTTGCTGTGAGGAAACAAACACATTTATCAATATTTTAAGCCTAATGGCTTTTTAAAAAAATTTTTTTACATAAATTAAAATTACAACCATTTACTTGTTTTGTTGGGAAACTAAAGAAATGCCAAGGTATAGAGGGAAAAGAGAAAGAGTGGCATGTAATGATGGGGACTTCAAATAGATAGATAGATAGATAGTTAGATAGATAGATAGATAGATAGATAGATAGATATGCATCTATTATTTCAACTGACAACCAGCAGGTAAACTTTGATGCAACAAAGGATTTTTTGCAATATTTTGATTTAAATTCCCATCAGATTGATAACATGTCTATAAGAGTCAAATAGAATCAGAGTCATATTAATAATATAACCCATGTATTAAAAAGCCTACTTTGTTAATCCATTTTAACTTGAAGAAGTGGAGAGAGTGCTGATACTTTTTGCTGCAAGATTTTTCAGTGTTCAGGTCAGTGTTCTGCTTTTAACTGAATGACCCTTGAGAGTTTTGGCTGTTTATACAAGTATGAGCATTACGTCTTGTCAGATGACCAGTTTGACATGCTGATGTGTTTTGTTACAGAATTCTGGCAGGGTACTTCTGATTTATTGCAAAATTAACGCCCATTATGGATCATTCTCAGGTGGGATTACACTATATAGCAATCATTTTATCTCTGCAGAAATGATCTAAATCAAATCATTGTAATGCATCACTTTTTCAGGACATGACTTTTGTTGGAATATGTGCTCAAACCAATTGATCTGCCCACAGGATTCCGTTCAGTCCAAGACAAGACTTGCTCTCCTGAGATTCTTGGTGACTGTCACAAGACCTTTTGTTCCACAGAACCTTCACCTTTATGGATCCCAGATAAATATATCTGACATGCCAGAAAATAATTGCGTGTTAGGTGACTGGAAAGACTTTAGAGGATCTTTCATTTGCTCACATGACAAGGAAACAGTCAATGTCAAATACCTAAAGATTTCTCTATAATTGTGCCAGCTCATCTAAGAAACATACTAAATAATAATACAGTGTAGTCCTGGGCTTGGGTGTATTTGTCCTACAGGATATGAATGTAGTAAAATAGGTTACCTCCCACCATGCTCCTAAGAGCAGTCGTTCAAAAGGATGATAATCGTATTGTGAGCCGTCAGTCTTCTGTGTTAACTGGAAGGCTTAGAATCATTGACTCTGACTGCATCAAAGCAAGTAGGACCTTTCAGCTTAATTAGTTTGTCCTTTATGAAAGGATTATGTGCATGGGTTATTATATATTCATTACCACAAATGGCTTATAAAAATAATCCATGACCAGGAGAGTTTGAACGATGCGACCTGGAGAGAATAGAAAGTATATTGGGTTATTGAATAGATCATTCGTTTCGGAAGTTCACCTCGCAATTCGCCATTCGTTTCATAATTGTGGTGAAGTTTCTTCTGAAAGTTAGCTATTCATCAAAATGATTGCGGTGTATTCTGTCAGTGACTGATTTATGTGCGGTCATGGTTCAGCATACAGCGCAGATACACTCAGATTGCATATTTATGTTACCTGAATAGCATCCAAATTACATTGAGTCTACCAAGTGAACACAAGCAAGACCCTGTGCAAAACTGATTTCAGGATGGTTAGATCATCTGAGATTAGAGCCAACATGCCAAGTAATATCATCAGTGGATTTCAACAGACCGACTGCAGCGAGGTTCCAAGTAGAAGCTATATTATACGCTACTTCATTTTCCTGCATTAAATATTATGTTAGATTAACTTCAGCTTTATGAGACAAAGAACTCATGGGAATGCGGTAAATCAGATTTGAACTGTTTTTAACAGCAGAGGTGGGAAACATACAGAGATGCTATAGTTAAGACAGGTTGAGAAATGTGTCAGAATTTTACACAGTTAAAAGCTGAAGCCAAGAATCTACTAGAAAGATAGTCAGAAAGTATGTATGTTTAACTGAAAGTATGTAAAAGCATATACTTTGATACTTTTACAGATTAAGAGCAAAAATGACATCTTTTTAGAGGTATGTAATGTAGTGATGGGTAGTTTTGAGACTAATGGGCAGCAGTGGTCCATGCACAAAAATAAATAAGTATAATTGTGGTCAGTTGCTGGAACTGGATGATCAACTAAATCAATTAAGAAAAATGTGTAACCAGTATTGTGTGTAATGTAGCTAAGTACTATTCATTCATTTCAGGTAAAGTAAAAATCCTCTGCAATAATACTTAAACATAGTAGCAATAAGTATGAAGTAAAAGGTTCCCAGCCATGGTCCTGGAGATTTTATTGCATATTTTAATGCTTTCCATGCTCCCAGCATGCCTTATCCAACAAATCATCTAATTAACAAGCCCTTCCTGGGTTGCAGTGTGTGGAAAACCGTAACCAGAACTGGGAAACGCTGACTTAAAAGGACACACCAGCTACATCTGTAGCTGCTTTAGCCTTTGGAAGCAGATTTTCAAGTTTAAAGACAAAGAAAACCCCCTTCTGATGACACATCTTAGAAGGTAGAAGAAACCTCTGAAAAACTTTAGGCAGTCGAGCTCTTCTAGCCCAGGGAGGCCCCTATCATCCTCCAGGCTACGTTACACCAGACAGCATTAAAAGCTCATAATTTCAGTGGTTTAACACTTGTTTTGTAACTCTGTCTGCAAGGCTGGGAACTTTTCACCTGCACTCAAAGGTTTTTGAAAAAATTCATGCATATTGAAAGTGGAGAATTTAACTTCTTCTCTCTCTTTTTCTCTTTCTTTGTGCTGAAGTCCTTAAACTGTCATTACTGACTTACTCTACGACAAAACTCTCTTTCCAGCATGCTAACCACTAGGATATGAGCTGATAGCAGTGCTTTATGATACATTAAACTCCAGCATTTCAAGAAACAGAGTTGGCAAGAAATAGAGGAGCATACATGAAAACATTTTATCCTCTAGTTATGAGCGCAAAATATGATTATGTGAATGACAGTTTGATCGGATGGTTCATTTAATATATATCAAATAACATTAACACAGAGAGCTACAGGACATATATCACATTATTCACAACATCTATCAGAACAATTGGGCACTACTGGGTCCAGTTTAACATGACCCCATTACTTAGTGCCTGGTGCTTGATAGTTGACCTGAAGTTACCTGTGAACATCCTACAGGAATCTGCGGGTGATTTTCCCATGCTGTGCTTACACACACTTTTAGTACTCTCACCTCGCTCCTCCTGAGGTCTGGGGCTTCATCTGAAAAAGGACACTTCTGGGGACTCGTGAGGTGACAGGATCTTGACTTGTGCTCTGTGCTAAAAATGTAATTTTATGCACCTATGAACCTCATAAACTATCCTGCTTGACCTAGAGAACATGCCCACCAGCGCTGGGACAAATATATGAGACACCAGCAGAGAGAGAGGGAGAGAGAGACTGAGAAAGGGAAAAGATAAACATTAGGTTAACAGCTCTCTGCTCTTTTTGCAAGTGTGTCACCTTTGCCTCCAGACATTTCCATCCTATCCCTCATCATTTTTGACTCTTCTTCTAGTTCTTATGTTATTAAATTATAAATTATTAAATTAAATTTCATTACAACAATACAATAATTCGGCCAGTATATAT
>JBBPCZ010000001.1:47300213-47313153 GCA_037974445.1 Brycinus macrolepidotus | reverse complement strand
TATATATAATGTATGCTTTAGTTTTATAAAAATGAAACTGAGATATCACTGAGATATAGTAAAAGTAGATAATACAAGCAACAACAAAGTGATCTATCACCGTGCACATGAATCCCTGAGTTCAGATTTATTAGTTGAAATGCATTAACAAATTCACAATATTTTAGATTTTACAGAATCAGTGTTAATGTTCTTAAAGTACACCATCCTCAGATATAAAGAATTCAGCCTCATGGAATATATATTTTCACAAATATCTAAATTCCGTCATCATCTCAGACTTTCTGGGTGAAAGCTTGGAGAGGAAAATCTCAAGCTGGCGATCGGACAGAAGACTTCAAGTTGCTGCTGGGAATCATTCTTCTGGTTTTGTTCAATTCCACGAATAAGTTTTGTGCAGTTCAAATGAAGGACTTGGTTGCTCCACCCTCAGACCTTGTTGAAGTGTTTTGATGTTGATCAGATGTCTAATTTTTAACTAAATTACTGAAAAATGACCTGTTGGTAGTTGTTCCTCTGTTTCTTCTTTGTTGTCCACAGGTGCAAAGAAAGGAAACAAAGGAGACCTTACTTTGGAGCATCTGCCCAACTGAGGCCAATGCTTGAGAGAGAGTGGGGGATAGTGACCATCCAGGATTATTACCTTGAGAGTACACCTCACCCCTTATCTTCTTCAATAGAATGCTTGCATTGAGCATTTCCAGTGGTGCCACCACCTGTTGGAAGGCATTTCCTAGACAGGAGCGAACAGAATGCTGTGCAGTCAAATTTAGTCAACAACACTTTAATGTAAATTAGGTTTCTTGCATTAAATTGACATGAGTGGGGCTTACAGTAAAGTTGCAGAGTAAGTGCTTCATGTTAAGCTTATGTGGTCTACGGAGCATTGTGCTGAACCCTTTCCCTGCTTCTTAACAGTGGCCTTCCCCTGTAGCTCTTCAGTACAAATGCTTGGCTCAGACTACCTATGGCATAAACGCTGACATAGATAAATGTTAGTGCGTACCACTCATATAAAGACAACTGTTCTTTTACCGCAGGTGAGGCACAGGCACAAACTTCATACTTCACTGTGGCAACTGTTTATTTAAAAAACTCCCATGGGCCAAGCTGATGTGTCCTCAGTTTGTCTTGCCTCAGTCAGCAAAAATCCTATGCATGTCTTCCCTGCGCCAGTTATAAGAAACTCTTCCCTGTATTTTCTGCAATAGCTAGTCAGCATTATGGCCTTATCATTGTGGGAACTATATAAAGACTGTTTATGTTTCACCTTAGATATAAAAGCATGAACATCTCTATGTTATATATATATATATATATACCTTATATCACAGGCCCCATGATACAAAAACATTTTGTTTAAGAGTGAGTAGAAATGTTTTAAAACATATCATTCCCATCCCACTTTAAACAAGCCATGCATGGAACCACTCATTATGAATTAGCCATTTTTGTGAGTTCAGCATGTTTAGGTATTTCTGCAAATTCAGCCATTTTCCTCCATCTACTCTTACTGGCATTATATGGAATATTTCATCCTGTACTGCATTTTGAGCGTAGAACAGGGTACCCAAATGAGAACAGAGTTCATTTAAATATTATTCTTAAAGACAAAGTTACAAAAAAATCCTTAAAATCATTTAAAGGCATACAAAAGAGAAAAGGCACATAAACCACCACAACAGAGTTGGGGACATTCATGAATTGAACTGGGAATGCATAGTAAATTCCAGTTCACTTACTGGGATTGAAATTAAAATTGCATGCAGCTGAATATAAATGGAAATGGACTTGAATTGGAATGTCAGGAATTTTGAACTGAATTCAAATTTCCACTTTCTAAGATAATTTGACTTGATTTGCTAAATAGTGTGTATTAAATATTCTGAATTATAAGGGTAATGTTTTTTTTTTCTGTTGGGCATATGCATTTCTCAATATACTTTTATTTCTTTATTAAGAAAAATTAAAATTTCAATTATTTGCATTTTTTTCACTTTGCAAATTACTGTCCATATCAATATTTTCCTAAATTTGACTAAAACATCATTTCCCAGAATTCCATGCAAGGTGAAGGTTCATAACCTAGAAGTATAAAAGAAAGTCAATTAGGGCCTATGTTGAAGGTGTGAGAGGGAGTGGTAGTTCCATTGGGGAGATTTTTGGTTGGCTTTGGATTACTTTGTATTGCTTTCATGTGTAATCTTGGACTATATTGAGAATCTGATTTGTATACAAACTCTAACCTGCAAAACAGCTAAGCAAAACAACTTCTGTTAGCTGAGAAGGATGTGATAATGCTTGACAACAATCCTGTCAACACATTAAGTGTGGATGGACATGTGTTAAAACCACAAGAGCATAGGTGTCAAATGAGGATCTTCAAAAATAGAACAGCTTATGTACAGAAAGAGGAATCGTATCATTTATATCTAACAAACACTGAGATTTGGAATCCCTGCTAAACTGGAAATGGATGAGAAACCAGAAATTTCTGGGAAGACCTCCGTAAAGGGACATTTCGGCGACTTAATTCCAGCAGCTTCAAGAAACCACAGTGCAGTCTGTAAACGTTGTGGTGCACCAGGTCATGGAGCCAGAGCAACTTCAAACTTTATGTGGCTTCTTCAGGTGAGTACTTGTTCCTTGCCTCATCTCCTCCTGTGGAATGTGTTTCCAGGATTTCAGGCAAGATATTTAGGCTTTTATGCAATCATTTATGCAATCATAATGACAGCATATTTCAGGATGTAAAGATTATTTGATACAATTAAAAGTGAATACATATAAATGAAATGCATGAGTAAACATGACCACTGTTTTATGGTTTGAGACATCGCACATAGTTTTTATCAAGTCAAACTGATAATCATACTGGTATAAACAATGTATTCACATCCACATATATTTTGAAAGGTCTGAGTGTATGTCATTATCAGTCTCAAATGAATATTCTGAAAACAGCAAAAAATGGACTGAAACAGAATTTCACTGAATTGAATTCTACTTCTTGAAACTTCAGTTCCTTTGCAATTCTGATTCCTTGTTTGAATTGGAATTGTTGAGTTCATTTCTGAATTGACCCCAACCCTGGTCATAAGTAGATCTATAAGTAGAATAAAGAAAACAAAGATGTAGGATATGGCCCGTTTAAGCAATTCAAGGTCCAGTGGTCCATGGAGGCCCATGTGTACAACACAAATGAAATGGCAAAAAACTCATGTATCCTAAATAAGCTGTTCACTCTTTACCTGCAGGCTCACTGTAAGGGTAATGTAAAGTGACTGCCATGAGAAATGGCCCCTTATTAAGTTGCCATTATCTGTGTAATGAGATGCCACTCACTGTCCGGTGGTTCAGTCTCCTCACTGATAACACTCCATATTGAGGGAGCTCTTGTAAACCTTCCCAGCACCCCACATAAAGACATTCTTACTGAGTCATTAGATAACCGAGGAGTGTGATAATCAGCAAATAACAATGCAAAATGAAACGAAGTGATATCACCTGAAGACAATTATGACCTCCACCGACTACTACCCATGATTAACTTTGCTTTCAGTTGTGTTGTATTGTCTTTTTCTTTTGTCTTAATTATCTTTCTTAATATGTATCTATGTCATCAATCTTTCATTACATTTAAAAAGATTAAAAGTGATATGTTTACTGCATTGGAAATGAGTAAATAAGGAACTACACTCTTAAATGTAAGTTTTCCAAAGGATTTTTTGAGTAAAACCATAAATGAAATGGTCTTCAAAGGGAGATTTATGAGTGTGAAGAACCTTTTAGTGTTTCAGGCTTTCTACAGTGGTCCTTTTGCGGGATTCTACCGTTGTAAAGGATCAAAGCTGCTTGAGGAGTGAGAGAAAACAGACTTTATTTCACGACTTTGATTAATCTTTCTCTGTTGTTCAATTACAGACTCTAAAGTAATGGCACACTATAAAAAGGTCATTATCAGCGTCTATTAACCACATTCTTTTGTGGTGTTTCATGTAAAAGCCACCAGCAAGGTTAAAGTTACCGGTTCAGTTACACATTCAACACTTGTCTTTCTTAACATTACATTTAAACATTAAATTTAAAGTTCAGAAAAGTTCACAATGTAGAAAGTTTGCATAGTAATCTCATTATCTTACATAACAATAAAACCAACTATCCAATATTGTGTAGGTCCCCATCGTGCCACCAAAACAGTTCTGATCCATAGAGGCATAGACCTCTAAAGGTGTGCTGTGGTATCTGTCACCAAGACATTAGCAGCAGATCCTTTAAGTTGTGAAGAGGGACCTCCATGCATCAAACTAGTTTGCCCAGCACATGCCATCAGATTAAGGTCTGGAGAATTTGAACTCTTTGTCATGTTCCTTAAACCATGAACAACTTTTGAAATGTGCCAGGGCATATTATCCTGCTGAAAGAGGCCACTACCATTAGGGAATACTGTTGCCATCCACAGGAATGCCAGGATGCAAGGTTTCCCAGCAGAACCTTGCCCTGAGCATCACACTTCCTCCACTGCCTCACCTTCTTCCCATAGTGCATCTTGATGCTGTCTCTTCTCCAGGTAAGTGACTCAGACAGACCCAGCCATGCATGTGAAGTAAAAGAAACTATGATCCATCAGACCAGGCCACCTTCTATTGCTTCATAGTGGAGTTATGGTGCTCACACTCCCATTGTAGGTGCTTTTAACAGTTTACATTGGTCAGCATGGGCACTCTGACCCATCTGCAGCTATGCCGTCCCTTTCACAGCAAGCTGCGAAGGACTGTGTGTTCTGATACCTTTCTATCATAGTCAGCTTTAACTTTTTCAGCCATTTGTGCCACAATAGCTCTTCTATAGGATCAGACCAGATGGGCTAGCCTTCACTCCCCACACACATCAAAGAACCTTAGACGCCTATGACCCTGTAACTAGTTCACCAGTTCTAATCCCTCTGGACCACTTTGAAAGGTGCTAAGGACTGCATACCGTGGTCAAACACAATAAGGTCCTTGTCAAAGTAACTCAGTTCCTAACACTTGCTTCCAACACATTATCTTTAACTGACTGTTCACTTACTGCCTACTGTATCCCATTCCTTGACAGGTGCCATTGTAAGAAGACATTCAGAGTTATTCCCTTCACCTGTCTTTTTTGGGACTGATTGGTGTATGTCTAATCTGAGTTTAAAATAAGATACAGTGCATTTCATTTGGAAACTGGAAGGTTAGAATTTTTTGCTTTTTAAACTTTTAAACATTTAAAGTTTTGAAGGTATTTTACAGTGATGTACAGTGGGATCGAAAGTTCAGTGAGACCACATTCCTTTCTAATTAATACAAAAAATACAAATAATCAGTGCAACAATATGAGTGAAAATTAGAAACTAAAATATTTACTGGAGATTCAGAATTTCTTAGCATTTGGCTTCTGCAAAAGGCTCTAGAATAGATCCCCCCTGAGAGTCGTCTGAACTCTTCTTCAATGGAAGGGGTAAGACTAAAGAAATTTTACATTCCTCTACAAGGGCACTAACAATGTCACAAATTTGCTTACATTTGAATAGTGACCTAGAAATAGAGCAGAATCATGAATATTTCTGAATATGAATTGGTCATGTCATATTCTTTAGACCTGATTTTGGTTTTCCTGAGCAGTAAATTTGCTAGTGCCTTTTCCCTCTTTTGTGGCTGTGCCTTCTATAGCATAGCCTATTAATTTCATACTTCACTGACTGTTTCAGTCAGGTCACTAGTTGTGGTCTCAGTAGTGTGGTGTCACCACTTCTTTTCAAAATGGAAAAATTGACGAAATCCCATAATTTGACATGTGAACAAGAAAGCACATTAGTAGTGTATTTTGAGAATACATAATTAAAGAAAGTGTCCTCAGCTGCATTAGCTGAATTGTCTCTACAGGACATGATAAATGGCCAAGTTATTACTGTCAAATTGGTTACAGTAATGAATGCAAAAACTTTGCCCTTGGTTTTCTCCTTCTCTGATTAAGATGTTTATTTGTTTTCTCCTCATTTATGTGGTGATGGACGGAGTAGGTGATTTCCTTGCACTCGCACAGCCTTCTCTACCTCATGCCCTTTACGGCAGAGAGATCTCTTGTTCTTTAATCAGCCCTTTTTCGCTAATGAAACTATCCGGCAGAACAAATCAAAACATGTGCGTAATTAATCAACCCTTGGCAATCTGGAACCTTTTACAAATTCTCCTAAATTGCCTGTGACATCTCTTTCCATGCTTAAGCTGGAAATCCGGTACAGGATTGTACACTTGCTGACCTTACTTTGAACTCTCACTAGGATGGCATCCCCAAGTGTACATCTTCAGTAACTTTGGTTCAGCAACATAACTGTAAGTGGAACACTGTACAATTATTTTTAAAATTTGAATTGACTCCACACACCCTGTCTTGATTCCAGGCTATTTTTATTTTCATATTTAAAAATGTAAATAATAAACCGGTACAAAAGAACACCTTTCCCGTGGGAATAAACTCATTTAAGAAACACAACTGGGCTTTAAGACCATTGCTGGGCCTTTAAGTGTGCATAGACATTGGCTGTAATGAATAAAAATGTCTCAGTGGAGTGCCTTTACCCCAACAGTGTGCACATCACTTTTGACTCTCAAAGCAGCCTTGATTTCTGATGTTTTTAAATAGATGTTCTAAAATGCAAACCTTAAGTTGTGGATTTATAAAATAATATTGATGTCAAATATTAAAGTAATTATATCAATATCAAAGTAATATATCACAGATGCTGTGAAACTTACCACTGGTAGAGGTGAATGAGCCTTCAAAATAGAATGGCTACATTGTCCAAAAAATTGGATATCTTGGCCTTCAGTGCTTTCTGAGATGCATATAGGCTTGGCCTCACAAAGCTATATTATTATTATTGCTGCATCATTTAGTAGGCTTCCAAAGAATGATTAGCAACACTGACTTGGTGAAGGACTGACTGACTTGTAGATTGATGGACTGACTTAGTGACTGTGTGACTGAAACCTCACCTTTTGCAAAATGCAACAATATTAACAATACTTGTTTCTGTACAACTGCACTGAAAACTAGACTTCAGCATGATAGATGGAGTGTTCTAACTACTATTTAGAAAAAAAATTGTGACAGCGTTGTTACAGAGACCGAAGCTCACTTCCTCCGTGTACTTTAAGTGTTTCTGTTCTTTCAAATATTTATGCCAATCTCAGAGACATCTTGTGTTTTAACTATTTGAAGCTAAAAGTAGAGGAGCAAGAAATAACATGCTGTTGTCAGACCAGTGAGACCTGTGAAGCCTGGGTGTGCCCTAACCTTTTCAAACGCGATTTCCAGAAGCCTTTCATTCCAGATGGGCCTTCTCTGAGGGAGTGTGGCCAATGTCAGTTCGCCTCAAAGGGAAAGGTCAACTCTCTGGAACATTCAGAGCTGCAGAGACATCAGAACACCTACTCGTATGCCAGCCAGACTACCACATAGAGAGAGCGAATAAAGCCTCACCTGACAGCAAGACAGGGAGACAAAGCCAATTAAAGTTACGCTGTCAAAAAAGGCTTAAAATGTGTGTGCATTAGACCTTTTCATGATCAATAATCTCAGACACGTCTGCAGTATTAACTTTTTTTTCCCAGATTATGACTCCTTACTTTACTGTGTGGATTTTTTTAAACCTCTAAACCTTTTTCATTTTTTTTTTACATATGAGGCAAACAAAATGTCCAAAAATAAACTAGGTTTTACTATTATCCATCAATCCATTATCGGAGCCGCTAACCGGGGTCTCAGGGGGATGGAGGTGTTGGAGCCCATCCCAGTGCTACAAAGGGCAGAAGGCAGAAAGACGTTCTGGATCGGTATCCAGGCCATTGCAGGGCACACACACACAAACACACACACACACACACACACACACACACACACACACACACACACACCCCTAGGAGCAATTTGGCATCTCCAACTTGGTTTTACAGTTATTGTCAATAAAATGCTCAGAGAGTTTTACAGTATCATGTTTGAAAGTACATGGTACATGGTACATGGTAAATGTTGTGAATAACCTGAGATCAGCTGACCAACCAAAACATGTCTGGTGTCTGAAGTCATTAGTTTAGTGGTTTCAAATCGTGGCTGTATTGCCATCATTGGAAATGGACTCTCAGTGGGATCTGACTCTCAGTGTAAAAGTTTGTTTTCGTGTGTATGTACAGTGCCTTCAAGCCACCCACACCAGACCTGTTCCTACTAGTACTGACCACAGACTGTGAGGAGGTGGAACTGGACATCACAGGCTTAAAAATGTTGAATCTAAGTGATGTTTCTCTACATGGAATATGTCACAACTTCTAGTCATCTGTTTACAGCGAGTAAAACGATGTGGATGCCAAAGATTTAACCATATTTTTTTTTCTTTAAAGAGAGGGATGACTTTATACCAGAGACCCCTGGTGGTTACTGACACTATATGACAAACTAATGTTCAAACGTACAGACAGAATTCAGGCTTTTTGAACATCTGGAACATTTGCAGCATGTTAAGAAGGAACTGTTTATTCGACACAACCAGGCTTGTCAGTTAGAATTATCGTCTCGATCTTATGACATTTCACTGTAATGACGCATGGCATGCCGAGTGTCTTCTGAGGCGAAGGGCTGGGGGGGCATTTGGCAGCTTGTGGGGTCTGTGCCTCCCACAGCACAGCAGGTTTAATTGGCACTGCTCCTCTCTGCCCTTTATGAGTTAATGAGGGAAAGTCTGAGCATTGACTCAGTTTGGGGTCATCAGCCGCAGGCGATGCCATGGTGCCCTAGTAGCCAGCCAACCCTCTAGAAACCTCTACAGAATTCATTGTTCACAGCAAACTCTACTGCCCACTCTGCTTTCTGCTCTATTACTGAATCTGCCCCGGGTTTATTAGTACAACCCACTAAAGTGCTCGGCTTCAATCACAAATTTAAATAGCTCGCCCCCTTCAAGAGCCATGTCTGTGGCCTTGTTCACCCTCTGGATGAAAAATTATGAATGATTAAAAATCATTTTTTGAGTTCCTTTCAGGTGACAGAGAAACAATTCATGCCTATCTTCTGAAAGATGAGAAATTAATTTGAAACTTCAAAATATTCATTCATGGGGTGGGGAGAGAATATTTTATTCAGGAACTCAAACAGAATTGAACTAGTGATTTAATCAAACAGAATTAAACATCAGCTGATTTTGTGTTCCTTTATTGTTCTTTCAAAGAAATGCTCCTACATTACTGTAGAATCTACAGCACATACAGGAAGGTAGAACACTCACAATAAGGTATGCGGTCCTCGTAATATGGTATGTTCTTTTCTTGGAAAGGTCATTTTGATGCTATGTGTAGTTAGTTAGCTGTGAATAGCTGTCTTGGCCCTGATCCAAACCTTGCACCTGGGAAATGTGCCATCATGAATGTATGGCTGTAATGGAGTGTTTAAGGCCAAATGTGTCTCCAGGATTTAAACTTGTTCTTGAATTAACTCCTCCGTTGAGAGATACTTATTTAAAATGGATTTTGGTCTAGAATTAGTTTAAATCCGTGTCTGAGTAACAAGCCTTTTATATGGAGACTAATAATATCAGACTGTTTTGTGAATTTTTACCCCATGCACACACTAGACATATAACTCATAGGCTATGGAATTAAAAACAAGCCTAAAGCAGTTTAGACACAACCTACTGTACACTGCAATTACTGCTGCTTTTACATTAAAAACATGAGAGGCAGTGCCTTAAAATGACTTACTCATTTGTTTAATGCGGATGACCCTCACTTGATAAGTATTACTACTGCTAAAATAATGCTAATTTAATTTAGGTGCTAATAAATTGCCTCTATGGAAATTACGTTGGCACCAGGGTAGCGGTGATTACATTTCCCTTGGGGTTGAGTTTACTAGCAGTTTCAGTATTGTTTAACTTCTGCTGCTAAAATTGACAATCATAATAATAATAATGAGCATAGAAAAAATGTTTATGCTTGTTTGAAATTGAAATGATATATTTTTCACTCACGTATTTTTAGTGCAGTAGCCACGCACTTTGTGTTAATTTTCATTACTGTGTGTGTTACTATTCCTTTGTATTACGTTTTTTTGTTTGTTTGTTTGCAGAACATCACTGGCACTGTACTGCTTAAGATTTCGGCACACATTCAGAAACACCTTGCCTTCCCACATTGGATTTAATGCTACTTATGGTCAATCTAGCTTAAATGATAACACATGAAGGATATAAGTAGTGTATTCTTTACTTTGTATGACAGTTTTACAGTGAACTTTTTTGTGAAAACTTAAATAAAATGCCTAACACTGACTATTAATATAGAAGCCTGTTAGCTATCAGCGTTGGTCAGTTTTTACATAGGGCAGTATAGTTTTAGGCTAGTTCTGAAATACCACTAATGCCTGGCCCAACGTATCAGTCACCTATCATAATGTGTGCAAACCATATAACATCCAAAGTTGAATATGAATATTTTTAGCAACTTCTTGAGCATCACCTGCTTGATCACATTCGTTTTTTGCTTCAGGTTTAGTAGTGGGCAGTGAGTCTGGAATAAAAATCAAGACGTTTCCATTTTGTTTAGTGTACTATGTATTATATTGTACAAAATCTGTAATTACAAATGGCTCGTTTTCTTCAAACAATGTTTTGAGTTCAATCTTTTAAAAAACACATTTAGATCATCAAATGTAATCCCTCTGCCAGATTATAGTGATCATATTTTCATACTGCTATAATGCTTTTGTTTTTTTTCTCCAAACAAAACCTTCGGCATTTACTGAATTATTTAATTATTTGCCATCTCCTTTAAATCATTTGTTATAGCACACACTCTCAAACATCAATTATCTAGACGAGGGAAAGGTAAATGGCTGTCAGATTGTCAGAAATGCTCAAGACTTGGTGCAACCCAGGTCTGCCCGAATCCAAGCATTACTTAAACATCAGATGACAAACAAGCACTCAAGCAGAGGTCTACCTAGAAAATCCCCATCCTAAGCCTCAGACATGACCTGGAGTTGCAAAACAGGTGGACCTAATAAATCCTGTGTGAATTTTCTGTGAGGGAAGAAGGTGAAATATCAGAATAACGTTCTTCATGAAATCTGTGTACTAGAAAAGATGTTGAAGTTTTCAGTAGGACTTTGTGATTGTCCAAAGGCTAAAATTATAGGAAATCACCAGTTCATCAAAGTTACTACCGTTAGCATTATAGATAATATTGAGCCACCCCTCATTTCTTCATAGTTTGCTTCCAAAGATTCAGACCTGTATTTTTAATGTAGTCTTGAGAAACAGTTCTCCAGGACTTTTAAAGACTCTCATTTTCAGTCCAGTCCCTGAACCTGACTAGTTTCAGAGGAATGTTGAAAAACAGGTGCAGATGATTCCAGATGATCAGGCGGTGATCAGTATACTGGTGGTGCTGAATGCTGAGTGGTTGGAACTCCTTTATCTAGGCTCCTTGTATCTTTAGACTCTCTGTGGCCTGTTGCTGTAAAGCATTTATTCCCACTTCTTTAACTCAATCTACTCAGTGTGCAAAGTACAACACAACAAGATATAAAGAAATGAGGGGTGGCTCAAGATTTTACACTGTACTGTAAATATATTAAAAAATGCAACTGAGAATACTGTACACTTGATTTATATCTACTAGACATCATTCAATGACTAAAAATCTTCATGCACATTATATAATATACACGTGTGTGCGTGCGTGGTTGTGATTTATGCACTGCTGTCACACAAAAAAAAAAGGGTAGAAAACTTGTCAAAACATTTAATTAAGTAGTGATTTTATTTACCCTAACCATTTCCCTAACTGTCCTAATTGAATGAATTTCTTTGGCATTGTCGTTAACAAAGACATTTACAGCCAACAGTTGACATCACCACATAAATTCTTTCTTCCTGTTATTTTATGTTGTGTACTTTGATTTTCATATTTTGTTATTTATGTTTTATGTTTCATATTTTAATTTTTTTAAAGTCATACACTACAGAGGACAATACAGACTGTCTTGTCGAAATCCACAGGGAATACAAGTAATTGCTTCTTTACAAACTGTGAAAATTCGTTTTCCTCAGGATATGATGGAATCTTTACCAACCTGGCAATTCACGCAGGATTAATACAGTCTGGGAGTATTTCTACAGTATGTTTTAAAGTAGGTAAAATCCATTAGAATCACTGGAAAATGACATTACCCCACCTTCTCATGTAAAACTAATCCCACAGAAATAGTACTATAGACAGATGTTTAAATGATTCTTAAATGAAATTTGAATAGAAATGACCTTAGACAACATTAAACTTTGTAATATAATTTATAACATTCCTCATGGTTTTAGTATTTCAGCTGTTCTGTCACTTCTCTATCGCTCTCACATATCTATTGAGTCCAGTATCCTTCATCCTGAGCTCTAGCCTGATCCCGACTTTTCAATCTCTTCTTCACTGTGGTTGGCCTTTTAATCTCTTTCATAGATAGAGATAAGGGGCCTCACAGTCCAGTCCTTTAGCTCTTACACCAGCTGAGCATGCCGGAGAGAATCTTAGGGCTTTCTGATCTGAAGTGTTCCTAATAGAAATACGTATGTGATCTACTCAGTTATACGATAAAATGCACAGACCAATTCTATTACGGATATTACATTAGTACTAATGTCCAATAGCTGTGTGCTTCCAAGGATACGTGGCACTCATACAAGCTAATTAATTGGATATAGATAAGATAAGATAAGATAAGATAAACCTTTATTAGTCCCACAAGTGGGAAATTTGCATAGCTACGCCAGAAAGTGGACAGAACAAAGGTAGGAGCAGCAGAAAGTGGCAAAACAATAGATACAAAAACAACTAATACAAAAATATAAAAAATATAAATAGACATTTGT
>JBBPCZ010000001.1:47276265-47290365 GCA_037974445.1 Brycinus macrolepidotus | reverse complement strand
AGTCTCTCCTCAGCATCCTCCTCCCAACACACTCAGAGTCTCTCCTCAGCATCCTTCACCCAACACACTCAGAGTCTCTCCTCAGCATCCTTCACCCAACATATTTAGAGTCGCTGCTAAGCACATGTCCAAACCAACTCAGTCTCGCCTCTCTGACATTTCCTCCTAAAGGTCCAACTCAAGCTGTCCCTCTAATAAACTAATTCCTGATCCTGTCCATCCTTATCACTCCCAATGCAAATCTGAACATTTTCAGCTCTGCCACCTCCAGCTCTGCTTCCTGTCTTTTTCTCAGTGCCACTGTCTCCAAACCAGACAATACAGCTGGTCTCACTACCGTCTCGTACACCTTCCCTTTCGCTCCTGCTGGTACCAGCCCATCACAAATCACTCCTGCCACTCTTCTCCACCCATTCCACCACACAAACCACTCCTGCCACTCTTCTCCACCCATTCCACCCTGCCTGCACTCTCTTCTTCACCTCTCTTTCACACTTTCTGTTACTCTGGACTGTTGACCCCAAGATTTGAACTCCTCCATCTTCACCAGTTCTACTCCCTGCGTCCTCACCATTCCACTGTCCTCTCTCTCATTCATGCACATGTATTCTGTCTAAGTCCTACTAACCTTCATTCTTCTCCTTTCCAGAGCATATCTGCATCTCTCCAGGGTCTCCTCAACCTGCTCTCTACTCTCACTACAGATCACATAGTCCACGGGGGCTCCTGTCTGATCTCGTCTGCCAACCTGTCCATCACCATAACAAACAAGAGAGGGCTCAGAGCTGATCCTTGGTTTAAACCCACCTCCACCTTGAATGCATCAGTCATTCTTACTGCAAAATGATATCACATGATGTACTTAATCCAAATGATACTGAAATGGGAAAGAGCAGTTTTACAAAGGTGCTGAGTTCAGCAGTGACTAGAGGTGGAATTTACTTGAATCCCAGCTCCATCCCCTCAAAAAGAGTCCTGAGTCTAGGTGGATTGCCTTTGTAATTGGACAAGGACACAGTTCTTGCTATTTTGGCCATAAATAAATCAAAAACAACAATGATGATTAACTTTAATTATCTGGAAAACCATTGCTACTTTATTCTGCTTTTCTTTCATTCACTACTGATTTCTAGGGAGAGGTGATTGCTTTCAACACTGTTCTTCTGTCTAGACAGATCTAGTCTTAGGGATGTTGAACTGTAAGTTTTTTTACGTCAAAAAAACTCAGTCCAACATGCTAATGTAGGTGACAATGTGTGGAAGCTAATAGTCATCAATTAGTCTGATGTCATTTGCATTATGTTAATTATTTCCACTTTGTTTTTCACAACAACTAGTGAAACGCAGGTCAGGGATTTTATGACCTCCAGTTGCATGACCCGCAAAAATATGTTAATCGGCGACCCAAACCTGACCCGAAATTTTTTCTGTGAGTTATTTAAAACTGAGTTGGAAGGTTGCTTTGTAACTTTTTGATCCTCCAAGCCTGAGCTCACAAAATTTTCTTGTGCATTGCTAGCAACAATGTCTGTAACCGAGCCATTTCTTTTGTCACTGGCATGCAACACATTCCAAAAACATAAAGGAAAAACACAGGACACAGAGGCAAGGGCATACTGAAATAACATGACATTCTTTTAACATTACATATATTTATTATTTGGAACAGGTAAAAACACAGCATTGATCAGATTTACACTGTTTTCAGATTGTCTGGAATCCTGTTTATCTTTCACAGTGTGTGGAGAGAAGAGTGTATGTTTGGAAGAAATATGTGGGCTGCATGTCTCACTGTCCATGGAAATATTCAACATTATTTGCAAAATAGTCTGTAAATGGTTCTTGGATGTGGTTTTAGAATAAACCGTTAAGTAAGAAAAGATAACCCTTTATTAGTCCCACAGGTGGGAAATTTGCATACCTTCACATTACGTGAAGATCCTTAAATATATATAAAATGGGTAATTCAAGGGTCGATCATTCCTTGTCGTTTAACATGTTGCTTGTTGTGTTAAACAGTTTGCCGTATCACAGCATTGTATTTCACAGCCTCAACAGTTTTACATAATTCATAATTTACCTTTTCATGTTTTTGTTAATCAGTGATTTCTTACTACAGTACTAAGTATGCATTGCTCAAATTTGTTATACAACTTTTAGGAATCCTTGAGGTGTCGACCAATCCTGACTGTTTGCTAGCAAGATAGCATCGCCTCTGTCATAGAATATAATTTTAAAAAATGATTTTTTCTTTAAAAAGAATTCCATAGATGTGTTTTCTAACCTTTCAGCCAGAGAAAGAATCCACTGAGGTCAGGTATCTAGACAGCCAATAGCTACGCTGCTAACTTTATTTTTAAATGTGTGTCCTCTTCATCTGATGTATCATTTGAATAGCCCATTCTCTCTATTGTAATAATTTCATCACATCTACTACAATTGTATAGCTGTGGTTGTTTCCCTTATTAGCTGCCTGGCTTCCTTCTTGATTTACTAGCAAAATAATAAAAAAAACCCCATCCCTACCTTTGAGGTACATCATCAGAAAGGAGTTTTCCCACGCTCTTTAAACTAAAAAATCTCACTCTATAGACTGCAGCCCTGCTGTAGGACACATTTTTCCACTGAAAGGTTCTTCTTTTGCATCGCTCCAAGGAAGGCTGTATTTTTGTTTTGGTCCCAGCCCTTGCTGGAAAGGATTTTTTTTTTCTTTATTTGAGCTTTTCATCATCCATCCACTATGTTCCAAAGGTGCATTCTGGAAAACGGCAAGTATGCTTGAAGCAATTTCTGTGAGTCAGTTCAGGAAATAAATGGCAAGCCAAATGCTCCCACATCCAGCCTGTTATTTTCATAAAGAGAGGTTAATAGGTTCTTCTAGATTGCGCTGTACAATCTTGTGCTCAAGCAATCACACTTTACCAACACCAGGGAGAATTTTTTCTCTTTAAAGTTCTTGGCTCCATTGTCCCTCGCTGACCCGGTTTGGAGGCATATTTGTTTTCAGTTTTGGTGCGGTCCATCCGTTTGGTATTTGCTTTGGTGTTACGGGTTGAGTAAACACATGCATTCATACTAATACATGGTGTATTAGTTCTCCTCACAATAAATGTCGATATGTTCTCTCATCATTACATGGATCTTTAACTACCTCTTTCAGCCTTGTGCTCCTTCCTGACTGAACCAACTACATTACACTCAGTTGATAAATTGCCTTTTAACTACATATATTCATCGCTTGCAGCATTTCTGCTTTGACTATGAATTTTAATATCTTATTCTTTGCTGTGTTTGCTCTTACCAGACTTCCAAACAGACAGGCCAATGCAGAGAATCAAGTGGTTCCCAGCAGTGCTTATTTAAATATTGTTTTCCCTGATTAATTGTTAGTCAGTATGCAAATATGAATACTAATCAATGTTTTACCTGAGGCTATGAAGGAATCTTTCATCAGCAAAGAGAATTTGATATTTGTTAAACATCTTTCTCAAGCAGGCAGAGCACCATTTTTCATATCAAAAAATGAATGAATAGAAATTCATGTAGTTACAAATGGAAAAGTGCAGTATGCAATGCCTACTGCTAGAGCCTGTGAATATTTTATTTACATCTTTTTTTTGTTCCATAAAACTATTCTTCTCTGTGTTGACTCTATATTGCCAGTAAACTCTCCGCATGTTCACTTGTTAGGACGTTTTCTCCTGCATTATTTTACTGAAATTGAATCCATGTAAATATTATGGAACGATACATGCAGTTTCAGTCTGCAGGAGAAGCAGTTCAAAGTGTGCATTAAACATCTGAACTATGAGAGAGCAACATAAAAGCATGTCAGTCTCCTCAAGGTCACACATGCAGTTTTGAAGCCCTCATTAAAAATCAAAGTGAGGTAGCGTAAAACACACTAACGTCACAACAGTGAATTATTCAGTGTAATGTGGATGTTTACTGTGGAATCAGAAAGTCTTTATCATATTTCCCTAGGCAGTATGGCACACAGCGTGGCATGAGCCCAGGATTTAAATAAATATAGTTGCGTGCAGGAAGATAGATTATGGTGATTTCCAATTGGCCTGTGCACCACAATACTGAGGTGAGTGACGTCGTTATTTTTAATTTTTAAATGTGCAGGTTCACTGAGGCAGGAAACGAAAAGCTATTGACTCCCCCCTCCCCTCCCCCACCACCATCACTACTACCACTCTCCCCCTCAGAAAATTGTGTTCTTGTTAAAGAATGGCCCAAGGCAACAGACTATACATATATTTCAAATAAGCCCGCAACAAAAACTTAGAACAGAAAGGATTTCAAGTGAAAATCTTTTCTGATTCTCTTCTAGGGGTCAAGGACAGATGCACTCGATCTACCTACAATGTCCTGTATGCACAGCTTCATCTTCAGGCATGACGTCTTGGCTGAAAATTATTGACTGTTTACTTTTCCATTGTCCGTTCAGGACCACTAAGGTTTTATTCTGAAGAATAATGTCTTTTCTGAGTGATATTCCAGTAAGAATAAGCTACCAAATAGTTTGGTTATTCGGACGTGATTACAGGGGGTCCTCGGGTTACGACACAGTTCCGTTCCTACAACAGTGACGTAACCCGAATTTTGGTGTAAGTTGAAATACGCCCTAGCCTAAGTCACTTGCCTATCCTAACACAGTTGTAAAATCATAATCTAGAGCAGAAAAACATAACTAAGCCACAGAAAAAGGAAAAGGACATAAATATTCTGTACTTGTTCACTGTACTGGGGGACACCAACTCCCTCACTCATATGCCGCGTTACTGCATATTCTTCCGCCGCGCGCAAACAAACTAGTTCGCCCTAACGGCGTAGGCCGAAACACTCACGTCTCAATTTTTTTATGTTTTTATGGGAGTAAGCATCGTATGTCAAGACTGTCGTAACCCGAGGACCCCCTTGTACTTTGCCTTTTTCGATCTTCCACTTGTGAATAATAAATTGAAATTAAACTCATTCTTCAGCCTCAAGATTTGTATTACAGTCATTATTCACAGATGGTCTTTTAGCATAGTGTTCAGTCCTAACCAGTTTTCAGCGTGTGAAATAGAGGAGAAATCCAAAACTGAGCTTAATCATGCTAATGTGGCTAACAATGAGTGGGAGGCAATAGTCACCGATTAGCATGATGGCATTTGCATAATGTTAATTGGTGGCTCTTCGCTTTCATTTTTAGCTGCGCCGGTTTGCTCAGCCGAACCACTGCTTTAATGATTTGAATGCAGCACGCAGCGTAAACCTAATGGGGGGCAGAAACACATTTTTATTGGGAAACCATAAAAATCTATAAAAAATGTATGGCAGTTATTAGACTTACTCAGACAGGTTTCCCCAAAGAGGACGAGGGAAAGAAAAGCCAGAAGCATGGCATGAGGGCACATTAAATCATATGCTTACAGAGACTGAGGACAGCTGTAATAGATTTTCAGGAACCGGGTCACTGCACCAGCATCCTACGAGGGTTTCACTAGCCTTCATGATGCGCACCCACAAGACCCAAGCTCTACTATGAATTTCCATGATTTAGAGGTGACCCCCTGTTTGGTACACCAAAAACACATTTTAAGTTTAAGATATTGGTTCGTAGCTGTTACACTTAAAAGGCTCATTTCCTATATTTTTTATGTACCCACCTCCTCCTCCCCCTCCCTGATGTCTCTATAACACTGGTCTGATTTTATACACTAAAGATAGTCATCATTCGTTTTCCCAATCTCTCTTCATTTTTTGTTTGTCACTCTTTAACACTGATTTATGCAAATAAGCCTTGTTCTGACTGGCCATACTTCACTGTGTGGCCAAAAAGTAGTCTACTGTAGGCCGAATAGGGGGATAACTGTAAATGGACTCATTTTTGTGACCTCACAAAAACAATGAATCCAAACATTTTTAGATATATATCGATTGTATGGAATCTGAATGATGTGTGTGTGTGTGTGTGTGTGTGTGTGTGTGTTGTTTTCCTTTAACCATGTTTATATACTCCCAACTCAAAAAAGTGTGTAAAATGTAATATTTCTTTTTAATGTATCTCTTTATCTTGACAACTTTTCTTGTCAAATTACTATGATCTTAAAAGCTTGCCAAGTTGTCAAGATTAAAACAAATAGCTGAGGATGTCTTCTTTAATCACTGAAATGAAGACGGCGTGTGACTAATGAAGTGATTAATCTAAATGATGTGTATGCACTGAGAAGTCACACCTAGTCATGCGCCGGCCTTAGAAAAGCACACTAAATAGACAGTGGTCTGTATGTTTTCTCAGTGTGAACAGATTCAGAGTCAGACCTGGCGCTCAGGTACATCAGCCGTTAATTTAAGTAGTCGCTCAGAGTGTTAATGATTTCAGCAAGAAATGGTAAAAGGAGTAGATTCAGCAACTTCCCAGATCACAGTTTCTCTCTGTTTCTGAATGTGAAGTAATACTTTATCACTATTTGACGTAAGAGACTTCAGTGTACTCCCCTTCATATACACTTGTGTTCATGTCTCCAACGAGGCATAGTCATATATGTGTGTGTGTGATTACTCAGCCACTCACTTCCATCAGAAAAACAGCAACGTCTGAAGGGCAATATCATTTACATGTGCTCAGAAGCTTTCTGGTTCAGAAGCTCCGTGTGGCGAGGCGACTGGTTCAGCCTTGCCATTAGCGTCAGTCTGCATTACAGAGAAATACTGAGGATCTGCTCTGCATGCCAGACCCATCTCCCTCTCCCTGTTCTATCCTTATCGAGTCACAAAAAGGAGCAAGATAAGCACTCGTGTCCAATGGCAGCAAATTACTATAGCCGCACCACCCCCCATCAACTATGGACAATTACCACACGCAGATATATTTAATGGATTATTCATTTTCAATTTTCAGCATACATAAGATTCAAGGTCCGGGTGAATCTCACCAAAATTGAAATTGAACAACTGCACGCGGGGACCGCACTAGAATGTTAACGACTGCACTCGGCATTAAAATCAAATCTGTCATGCTAGAAGCAGTTGGCTGTTTTTTTTTTATATGATGTGTTCATTATAATGCTGTTGTTTTCATTAAAAAGGAAGAGCAGCTAGTTTTCATGCATGTAAAGAAGGACCAGAAGGAGGAACCAGATGGAAGCTTACTGAATTATGAAATATTTTATTCATACCTCCATTTAAAATGGATAATCATTACTTAACCCCTAGTCTTATAGCCACTGTCTGAGAGGAAAGTGCATGTGTGGAGCTTTAAAGTAATGATTTTATTTTTGGAGAAATGCCACTGTTGGCAATTTGTCTTGAAAAGATTGCTCCCACAGGGCTTGCCACAAAGTACATGCAGTATTCAAAGCAGGTACATGTGTTTCTCCTCAGACTTTTGATCTGGGCTAGAAGAGCAAGGCAGCATGAGAACTGTCTTCGTACTCGATATCCCACACCTGCAACGCTCAACTATTTCGGGGGCCTGCTGTTTCCACTTGAATTTTTATACTCTTGTTGAAGTACAAGTTTCCATTTCATGGCGCAGTGACTGTGCACTGATGATGCTCTGCATTGTCTATACGCTGCTATTTCAGTAACTCTGTAGGCTGAATAGCCCAAGAATAAATACTTTTCTTTTACTATTCAAATAAATTAAGGAATCACATTTACATACTCCTGTAAATTAACTAAAATGTACAACACTTTATTCCTTTTTGTTTGATGTTGGAGTTATAAAAACATTACAAATGGGTGACACTTTATTTTGAGAGTCTCCTACTGATCATCTACAGCTACTTTAATTGTTTTTAATTGTTAATGAACTACTGCTTGTCATTTTTCAACCTTTGTATGATGAACATATATGCCGTTTTTCACATGAATGTTGCCTTGGTCTGTTGTTCTGGTTTTTATTACTTGGACTCTGGGCTGTTCAAACTCTTTTCAAACTGATTTTGGTCTTGATGTTATCTGGACAGAAGAGTGTGACTTACAGTTTCAGGCACAAATAAACTAGATCCTGGCCCTGTATTAGGTACAAAACTGGGGCACAAACCTGGAAGATGCGGAGGTTATGGAAGTGCAGAGTCATCATTTCACGAACTGTTTCTTAGCCAGTGTAGAATTACAACCCTGTGGAATGTATTTCTGGGAAAGGCTTTCATGATTAATCTTTTATTTTGATTTTTTATCTCAAGCTTGATGGCTCCATTTTCTCACCGTGCATTTTAAATCCTGCACCTTACGAGTGAGCAGTCAGTTCACTGGGTTACGTGATGCGCAGTCTTAGTAAACAATAACCAGGAAATAGTAAATATTTAAGATTGGTCAGTTTGAACAGTAAATTCAGGCACATTGTGAGCACATATTGTGGTTGCTAGCTGAAAAAGTGACAGGTTGATTGTATTCATTACATGTTCTTACAACACTGCCAGTGACTGCCTGATGGTGTTGTGTTAGGTGATGCAACAGAACAAAAAAAAATATGGGGGGACCCAGGGGGTTAGGTTGAGAACCTGTACATATATTGCATTCAAAATGATCTGAAGAACCTTGTTGTACCTGGCAAAAAGATTATAAATAATGCATTAGGATGTCTTTTGAATGGTCAGAGCCCACGTTCCACTGTACTTTGATCAGACTGTGTCATGATCAAACAAGCGGTTATGACAGTGATAATGTAAAAGAGTGGTGGGCTTTGAGGAGGATAGACTGAGTGAAAGAGGATCTGGCCATGGGTGCATTAGCATTCTCCAAGTTTGCCTTACACGCTGTCTACGCTGTCATTCTGCTTGGGCAGACCGCCGCTGCTTTTAGACTCGGAGTAAAAGTGCTGCGGCTGAGGCTCAGAAGAGCCCTATGACACTCGGAGAAGAGGCTCTACATGATTATCAGCCATTACCCAGACAACCTGGGCTGAAGGAGAGGATACACTGTGACATAGCCTTGTCCATGTTTGCATGCTAATGTATTCATTTGCATTCACATTTATGCCTCATATCTCAGCCACTCAAACGGCATGAATCACACAGTGGTTTAGTGTTTTTTTTTTTTAGTCCTACATAGAATTTCAAGATTGCTGTGCAATATAACTGGGCCACCGGTGTTCTGATATATGACTCTGTAATGTAGACTAGGCATACACATATGGATTTCAGATAACGTTACATATGACGTTTTAATAAATCAAAAGTCGGACATTACCCGAGTCTTTACAGGGGCACTTAAGCCAGTACTAAATGAAGCATGGCTTCACTAGTCTGCTCCATTTGTCAAGTCTCCGCAGTTGCACAAAGCTGCCGTGTTGTTTGGAAATAAACTGCGACACCCGTCACAAGTGACACATAGGTGTGGGAAGTAGATCCGTTGTTTGATCCTAATGTTAACATGCTTAGCACTGGCTGGATGTCATCGTGACATGCCTAGAGTAAAACAGCCAGCTTTAGATGACTCAAGCACAGCACGCTGTGCAACTTTGAAGAGTGTACAGGCTGTGTGCACTTCACATTAGAGAAACAGATGTCTTCCTTGTCACTGGTGTGAGGTGTGAGTATTTTTATTTTTTTTTTGGTAATAGATGGTGCCGAACACTGCTTAGGTAGACGTCTTGGTGATATCACATAGTAATGTTTTTCCAGTTATTAAGCTCCTTTAGTGCATTTATGTACCATTTCCACAGTTTTAGCTATATCACTGTCATGACAATCTCATATCTTAAAGGATGGGATAAATAGGACAAATATTCTTAGATTCAACAAATGTTAATGCAACAGTAAGTATTTTAGGGGAATTTTGTCTCATTTTTTCCCAAATTCAGTCAGGACCAACTCCCACCTGCAATCTAGGTCTCCTCCATCATACGATGCTATCCAGCTTAGAAGGTGAAAGCTAGCATGTGCTTCCTTGGAGAAGTGCCACCACATCTTGTCGTACATCACTAGGCAGTTCTACACACTTGGAACATTAACTGCCAGTTCTGATATGTTAACCAGTGCCTGCATTTGTGGGCAATGATGCTGAATGATGGGCAGTGAGGGCCATGTTCCATAGGGCTCTGTTCAAAATACTGACATGGCACCATATTGCTTCAGAGTATTACCAAATTATCTGAGAATTCTAGTTACTAGATATACACATATGCTATAATACGTCCCTTAATGAACATGTCAAGTGAAGGTGGCCATGAAAGAGTCTTTGAGCGACTGTGTGTGCTTTTTACTCCTGCTGTGTATGTACATCTTTTTATGTGGTCTACAGTATGAACAGCTGATTAAAAATAGATAAAAGCTGTTATGATGTACTTGCCTGCTCAGGATATATAGAGAAGTAGAACAAGGTCCTCATACCACAGTGGAGTCTTTGGAATTCAGAGGAGAATGAGCTATGCAAATGTTGCTGCTATCCGTGGCATTGGCTCATTAAGCCATAGCATCGGAATGTTATTATGGCTTTAAGTGCAGGAAAAGACATTAGGTTACAGGTTTTTTTTTTAGTCATGAAATGGAGTAGGATTTTTTCCAGCTCAGCAAGGACAAAAACTCAATAACTATCAGATGGAGCCACTATAGCAAACTGCTACTTGCTTGCCAATGAGCTTTGTGACTTATCTTGAATATATAATCAGTTAACAGCTAAAACTGTGTCGTGATGCTTAATCATAAACCATATCATTAACCATAACCCATACCCTGTACTAATCTTTATCTATCGAGGCTATAATATGGACATCACTGTCAGAATGGCTTCAAGAAGCTCTGAAACGCAGACGTTGATGTAAGGTCATACAGAGAGCGAATCCTTCAAGCCTGGCTGTCAGTTCTGTGTGCAGCCGACACATAACCTAAAGTATTGCCACCAAAAACAGTCTGTCCATCAATTATTGATCAGAAGTGCCTCTTTCTCCACCTCACACTCGGCAAACTTGTCAGTTACTGCCTTCATATTCAAATAACGGATTTTGAAGAGCGCCGGCTGCCAGTGGTAGCTTACAGCAAGTAGGCTCATTAGCATTTAGAATTGAGAGTTTTTTGTTTTAAACACTTTTTCTCCTCCTATGAACCCCACTCCTTATGATTGGAAGGCATTGTCATTTCTTGCAAGACTACAAATGAGTTACATAGTATAACTGGGTCATAGCGAGTTTACTTACCAAATGCAAACAAATGTGACTGATTTACACATCAAGGCTTGAATATCATTGGACAAGGATATTAATATTTCCCACAGACATTTCTGTGCAGAAAGGACTCGCATAAGAATGACTTTTATTGATCTAATACATTATGCTCTTTGAATTACAAAGCTTTTGCCATTTTACCTGTTATTCAAAGAGGACATTTCTACTTCCATGGCACTTAGCCTAGGGTCTGTAATTTTACTGGTCTATAATTTAATTCATTGTTACTTACTGTATGTCTTGGACTATTGCTGTAATGTTGGGGTGGGGTACTATGTAATCTTACAAGAGCTTATTATGTGGATAATTGGGCGGGCTGTGACGTTCTTTTTGTAAGGAAGAGGGATGATAAAGACACACCTCTAAATACCTCCCCAATTCCTTCGCAGCAGAGTAAAAACTGCATGTGGTGTCAAAGCAGGAATTTACTCTCTAGAGGCTGGGCTGTGAGGAATTAAATGTCATTCATGCCCAGACTGACAAAAAGTCATCATAATCTCCCTAGCGCACTGTAGATAGGAGCTATTCAGGTTCTTTGGCAGACATATTAAAGAATGTAATTCTTGTAGGATTCTGTTAAATCGCCTCTTGGTCTTTATGTAAAGAGCAAGAGTATGAAGCGGTGTTGTTGCAAAAGTGAGAGGGAGGGGGCAACTGAGCAACCTGCATTTGCAGTGAATGGTGGGTGTTGCAGAGACAAAATGGCTCATCTCAGTATTTGTTGTCACAGTCAATTCTTTTGACAGCTATGTCTTCTCTCAAAGCCCAACCAGAGGCTCTCTTCATATGTAGGAGTGTGTTGCAATCCCTCACCAGCTCAGCTCTGACATTATGTAATTCATTAAAAAAACTGGCTGAGGGCTTGCTTCATTTTTGACTCTGTGTTTTGGTCAGGGTGGTTGCAGTGAGTGAGCAGTATCCTGAAACTATTGTTCCTACTGAACGCTATCTGAGATGTACCCTCAGTCCCTTGGCAAACAGATACTACTGATACATCTTCAAAAGATTAATTTCCCCCTCCATGAATAAGATCCTTGATGACATTTAATGCACTTATAATTCGTTTTGAAATTGCCCTTTCAAGCCAGCATGCACGTAAAGTGGGCTTATCGATTTCTACTTAACAGGAAGCTGATCTGCACTTAAAATGGGCAATTAAATGGCTGGTAATTATATATTGATTGGAAGCTGAGGCGTTTGTCAAAGGCTGGCTGTTTAATCCACGTTGAGGGTGGGGGGTGGGTTTGATGGCCTGGGGCTGGGGGGAGGAAGTGGTTGTCATGTGCTGTGTGAAATCCCTTCTGTGATCAACAAATGCAGTGCAAGGTCCTCAGCATCCCCCTCCCTCTGTATTCCATTAAAGAGCTGTTGCACTATTCTCTCGCCATAGACACCAAGAAGGAGCCTGGCAATGGCCTTTTAGATACTATTTTTATTATCTGTCCGCATGGTGGGTGTTTGCAGGGTCAGGGTAATTGGAATGGCACTTCTTAGATGATAAGACAGCAAGATGGGCTCCAGTTAAAAGCCAAAATACATACTGGGGGTGGACATATTGATTAATATGTGTCTTGACACCACCAACTATGAAATTTGCCAAGATGTTGCCTCCGCCGGCAATTACAACTTTCTCGATGGTGGATTACACCATTGTATGGGAGATACTGTCATCAACTTGCGGTTGGTTTGTTTAAGTAAAGAATCTATTTGTTATGACATGACATACGATCACCTTTAAAATAGCTGTCTTGTAGATAACCCTTAGAACACGAGCGGTACAGATCTGTGCGGGCAGCACAACAAATGGATTAATCATCGACATACGGCAAAATAACTTCCCCTGGTTTGTGTTGATGCTCAAGGTGTCAGACATTATGCTGAGCATTGTTTGGTGTTCCTATGTCACGAAAAAACTTTTTTGTAATTTAAAAACCTTATAATAATACCACTATTGGGGTTTTTAAAATGGTGTCACACACAAATGCCCATAAAGAACAAAACAGAACAATTTTTCTTATTTTAGGTTTTAATGCAAATAAAAGAAAACACAAGATCTTTGAACATAGAGAACTTTCAGGATTGTTTCTGCCCACTCTGCCCCACAAAGGAAGGGGGTCCGGAGAGCAGCTGAGCGGCAGCGCTGACCAAAAGAGCAGCAAACAGCGAGCGTGTAGAATAAACACCGGTTTTCGACTGTTATACATTGTTTATATTGGTTGAAACCCAATTTTACTGACGCGTTCTAGGTTCTAAGGGCTAAAATAAGTTTCTTACTGTTAGGTCTGTGTTTCGGCCACTAGAGGCCGCCATTAGTTAAGTTTTGTTTTAGGCCTTGTGTTCTGCATGGCATCAGGTGTCTACAACCCAGGTGTTGGTAATGAGCACTTTAGCTGGGTTGTTAGGCACCTGATGCCATGACTATGTGTTTCTGTTTAGCTCAAGTTTAAAAGCACCGCCGTTACACAGGGACGGCATATGGTCACCAAACTTAATTGGACATAGTATCTGACATAGTCTAAGTTCCACCAAGGTTTGGCTTGGGGTTCTTTTATGCAGAAGGAAAGGACCTCCTGGAACCTTTGAAGTAAGCCGCTTTACCTGTGTGGACCCCAACCAACAGCCATCTGAGCAGTTAGCACTCGGCTGAGTTTGTGTAAGGGTTCGTATGTGTGTTTGCAGACGTGCTCAACCTCCGTGTGTGTTTGTGAACAGTGCTGGCCTGGAGGGACGAGCCAAAGGGAGCTAATCCGGGAGAGTTACTCCAAGTGGCAGTGGAGGAGCTGCTGCAGACATCAGCTAAGTAGCTTCAAGCTCCATTGGCTTCAGTGAGCTTCAGTGACTTACTTAGGGTTGCCAACCGTCCCCGAATTGTCCGGGACATCCCGAATTATGGGTGATTTTGATTTGTCCCATCCGGGACAGCTCCAGTCCCGAATTCC
>JBBPCZ010000001.1:47246180-47265193 GCA_037974445.1 Brycinus macrolepidotus | reverse complement strand
TGAGTTCGGTGTGGAAGAACTTGACTGGCCCACACAGAGCCCTGACCTCAACCCCATCCAACACCTTTGGGATGAACCGGAGTGGAGATTGCGAGCACAAATTGATGGGCACAAATTCCCACAGAAACACTCCAAGAAGAGTGGAAGCTGTTATAGCTGCAAAGGGGGACCAACTCCATAAAGTCTATGTATTTGAAGGCATCCCAATACTTTTGTCTATATAGTGTATCTTTCCATCATCTGTTCATACAGTCCATACACGGTTCAGAAACAATCCATTTGGAATTTATTGGTTTTGTGATGTCACAAAAATCTGTGTATTTAAATATAGCTGCCTACAGCAGTTGAGCCCAACCCAATCACAGTGAAGTTATAAGAAAGTTATGTATTTCAGCCTGGACTGCGGTTTTTCAGTGAGCTATAGCACAGGGAAGCCAGACAAGAGATTTGTGTGCATATACTGGTCTTAAAGGCACAGCAATGGAAAAGAACCAGTTTTAATCTATAGGATAAAAGACACTGGAAATTGGTCATATATAAACAAATGAACTGGTTTTGGTACATTAAATAACACAACTAACCCTTTAGGATGAACTTATAATGTGTTAGCATTGCCAATGATGCAAGTACCAGAAGCAGTGAGGGTGCAAATTATTTTTCCCCTTTTCTGTCTTGAGGGTCTTTCACTTTGCGGTAGCTTTATAAAAGCATGAATACATGTCTCTGGAAAAAAATCAGAATTTTTGCATTTGAACTGTATTTTTATATGAGTGGTGTTGAGATTTTTTTGTGTTCTGTTGCAGTCTCTGCCAAGACTTATAATGGAGTTCTCCTCACCTCACTTCTCTGAAAGTCTTTAATTAGAATGAAGTGAATGAATGGCACATTTAATGTCCTGGAAGGAATTTGTGTTGCACATCAAAAACTCATTTAAAGAAGAATAAGACTGCAATCCAGCGTTCGGCAGCAGATAAGCTTGCTTTCAACAAATACAATATTTGAATTCATATGACTGATCTAAGGGCGTTCTCACACTAGGCCCAGGTGCCTTGTTCTGTGGCTGAGAATAATTGTTCCTGACCCTGCTGTTTTTCTGAGCTTGTCATAGCATAGTTCAATCGTTCGGTACCACTTTACGATAAGACTACCCCTTATAAAGGGTTTATAAATGATTTTAAATTTAATAAATTGTTAATTAGGTGGTAGAGAGTTTATAAATCATTAACTAGCCGTTATAAACAAGTTATATAGATTTAGGCTCACTATTTGTCAAGATCTGGTGTTTTAAAGGTAGTAAAAAAGACCATGTTAAAAAAGACCTGATGAAGCTGACAGCTTAACTTTCTGCCTGGGAAAGAGACACGATAAGCTCAGCAACTAGCAAGATCTGAGATCCTGCCGAATAGTGAGCCTGCACTAATGTATGACAACTGTTATAACTTGTTTATAACTGCTTATTAATGATTTAAAAAACTTGTTGCAATCTAATTAACAATCTGATTATAAATCATTTATAAACCTTTTATTAGGGTAGTCTTATAGTAAAGTGTTACCAATGGTTCTTTAATATCCAATATGAAGATAGTCGCCAATTTTACCAAATCTGAGTTTTATATGCTCTAACCATTTGCATTCATTTATTCTCCCATCTGCCCAAATTACGAGAAAACACCACACCTAGACCACGGTCTCCATGTTTGTTTAATGGGACAGTCTCATTTGAGTTCCATACTAATAGACAGTTCCACTAGATGCATACTGTGCCCAAATGAGGTATGGTGTAATCACACTATTCAAATGAACTTTTCTTTTGGGGGTGAAACCTGATCAGACACAGTACGGATTGCCTAGTGTGATTACACTCTAACACACGAAACAGATATTAACATATCAAGTAAATGACTCAATTACTGGTCATTGGGAACCTTAATCAAAGCTAATCCCAAATTAAGGCCATATTTATCATGGAAAGAATTATTTTGCCTCACTTCTTGCCCACCAAAAGATGTATAAAGAGAGATTTGAACCTTGAACTGAATGTTATTACACTCTATCTCAGCTTAGAGCAAAAACACTATCACTCAGCACCTCACTCAATGTCCTAGCAGAATTGTGAATTCTCCTGGGATATTAAGTGGCCGATAAAACACACACAATAGAGAGTGTGATCAATTTCAGAGGTAGAAAGGTTACTTTAGTTCACTTTAAGCGTGGTTATAATGTAGTTCAGCTGCTTTGTTTGACCAGTTAGGCCAGAAGGGGGTGGATATGTGGCTCACACTTCACTTGCCTACTTGCAAAACCACATAACTCGCATACTAATATTGTACATATTACTGAACACACTTGGAATCCACATTGTGGTAAACTGAAATTCTCTCTTTTGAAGGCAGGAAATAAACTCTAAGTTTCAAAACATACTACTCACTCTCAAGTCCATACAGTTGATATATTGAACCTAAGCTGGAAAATCAGTCCATTTTTTATATCATTTTTCTTTTAGTGAAGACATGAAGACCAATGCATTTACATATTCACCCATTCAGCCCATAGCAGTTTAACTCCACCCATTCACACTTAAGTGATAAAGAGAATATCAGCCTGGACTACTTTTTGAAAGAGTCACGATACAGACTGGCCAATTAAAACTGAATTTATTTGCATATTGGATTTAAAGACACTAAGAAAAACAACCTGCTTACTGTATGGCGATGAGAGATAATGACATGTTATACATGTAAAAGACGCAGAAACATTATATTATATTTGGAATATTCTGTTTTTTCTAGATCCGAGGAAAGATTTATAATGCTCACCAACACTCATTTCCCCGTCCCAATTATCAACCAAGTCACAGCAGCACGTTTGCTTCAGAGCTCGAAAGTTCTGCAGAAGTGAAGGCCGTCCTGCTGATCTATTTAGATATTCTGATGCTGAACAGGATTAGATAAAGAGCTCACAAAGCTATTTCTGATTTCTGAGCATGAAGTGCTTAAATTACTAGTTTTAAATTATTCATTCCTTTTTAAGGAACTGATGTGAAAATTCAGGTTACACTGGTTTGCAAGTTGCCTTGTAAAAATGATTGTGTTCTGGCCTAAATAAGTAAGTAATCTGGCCTTAAAATTTGTCATAAATATGTAGAATTAATTGAACTTAGTTAAAGCTTACTTATCTGACTACGTCTTTAAGTAGAAATGTAATTGTAAGCCTAATTGGGGAACAATTGTACTGGACCATGCAGTGGGGACGGTGGCAATCAGACTAAAATTTAATTAGGCCTCTCATATACCGTCATATGCAGAAGTCTGTGCACACTCTCTACACTCTTCTGCACATTTTACCACACAGTTACCATTTAATGCAAAGTAAAGCAAAGTGGCCCCTTATAGTCATGTGTGAACACACCACAACACACAGTGTGAACAGTGTGAAATTCTTTCTCTGCATTTAACCCATTCACCAAGTGAAGCAGTGGGCAGCCAGGAACACAGCGCCCAGGGAGCAGTGTGTGGGGACGGTACCTTACTCAAGGGTACCTCAGTGGTGCCACTAGCAGTCCTGGGTTTCAAACTCACAACCTTCTGATCGCAGGAGCAACTCCCTAACCACTAGGCCACCAGGTGTCTCATTTATTTGCACAATATAAGGAACATAAAATATGGTCTGGGCAAAAATACTTTTTGGTACGTTTTAGATTTTGTTTATTCTCAATTTGCTGAACTGAAAAAAAAAATGACAATAAATTCTACACTTCAAATTGCAGGAAAAAGCCATATTTATGCTTATTCTCTGTAGAGGCTCCGTACTTATTTTCGATTGGAAAACCAACGTGTAATTTGACCGAGGGTGTTCAAACTTTTGCATAGATATGTGACAGCTGCACACATGTTTGATTTATGTGTCGTTTGGCACAATCAGTAGCTACTGAAGTGTGACCAGGCTCACTGGATCAGTAGCTGATTAAGTATGAAATAACAAACCATTGACATGGAGTCTTCACACATGGCAGATTCAGAGACATTGCTGAATGCATGAGAAAACCCTGCCTAATTGGCTCAGTGGGGAACAGAATCCACTCCACCGCTGGCAATCTGTTCAGTCCATGTTGTCTACGCACTCTTATGATATTATTACATATGTTTTAAAAACAGAGCTGCACTTTGTGTTGTTGTAGTCACTGTAAAAATGATACTCCTAAAACATCTTTACCATTTTACAATACATTTTACTGTACTTTTAAGCGCTTGCCCCTGGATAATAAATCTGTAACGCAACGCTCTTCCTGGAGGCTCTTCTGTCAAACGCAGTTGTTTCTGATAAATCATTCAGTGCTAAAAAGCACTTAGCCAAGGTCAAAAGGCGGCAAGGAGTGTTGAACAGAGGCTAAATGTCTGCAGTAGTGACATTCACAGGCATAGAGGAATGAAGTCCATGAATATACTGTTTATGGTGCTGTTAATTACGGAGTAAAGAGCTCCTTTGACTCATCGCTGAAGCTCATTTCCAACGGCCTTGGGGCGAGAGACAGAGCTGGAAAGGCATCATGACTCCCCCCAACCCCCCGGTGCTATACTGGGCTTTGAACGTGAATAGTGCAGTGACGATAAGCTCTATTTTTCTCACTTCCTCTTCCTTTCTTTCTTTCCTTCTTTCTTTCTGTATTTTTCATTCTTTTTTCTTATTTCTTTCTTTCTCTTCTCTTTCATTCTTTCATTTTCATCCCTTTGTTTCCCTCTCTCTCTCTCTCTCTTTCTTTTTCATTCTTTTTTCTATTTCTTTCTTTCTCTTTTCTTCTATTCTTTCTTTTTCATCCCTTTGTTCCTTTCTCTTTCTTTTTCTCTTTCTCTTTCTCTTTCGCTTTCTCTCTCTCTCTCTCTCTCTCTCTCTCTCTCTCTCTCTCTCTCTCTCTCTCTCGCTCTCTCTCTCACTGTGTGTGTGTGTGTGTGAGCGCCCAGATTCAGCTGGTTAAAGTTTATAAATTAAAACATTTTCTATTAATTGCTCATTAACAATATGTGCAACAACACTGTAACTACCAGTAACGGTCACTGTTATGGATTACAGTGGTACACTTTATGTAAATAAATCAGTGTATCTTGATAGTTTTCCATTATCTCTTATGTAAAGATACATTTATAATAGGGTAAGAGTAATTACTTTTGCTTTAACTGCTTCAGGAAGGACTTTGCTAATTGTAACAGGAGTTGTGTAATTAGTATTATGTGACACTGCATCCACACGAAACATACTTTCCTGACATTTAACAAGCTGCAGTCGTACACTTGTGTAGCCTAATCAACATGCTAATCTGCAAAGTGATGGTATTTACACAACAGCACATCTTTAAAAGTAAATCGTCATTGATTTTGTAATTGTTTCCTATTGATGTTATTGATTAAAATGTGTGTTTGCTGTTGGATCACCAGTCTGTCAACCTACTTAAGGACTACACAGGAGCTGCCCACTTATTTTAAAGTGTGCCTTTAATCATCATGGATTAATAATGATCTATAATTTTGTAGTGCTTACATAAATACATTTTCTAATTTCATTAAATATTGTGAAATAAAAATATATATGGACACCATCTGTTGCATCTTTTATCATATTAGAGAACAATTCAACAAGTTATACATGTATAATTGTAAATTATGTTACAGCTGTTGTATAATAACCCATATATGACATTGACTATGTTGCCAGTAGTTGTTGCAGCGTTGTTGTTGCATGCACTGAAAAGGTTGAATAATTTGTGGATAATTAAAATAATTGTAATTGTTATTAATTAACCACACATTAATTACTGACATTCGTAAAACGTGGGACCAATTTTTATGTCAGTGATATGTAATACGAACTTTCTAATGACTGTTCCAAATACATCAGAGCCTCAGTGCTGTCCTTGGGTTCCTTGGACGTATTATATTCAGTGACAATGTTATTTTGTCCCGGCCATTTCAAAAGTTTCAGTTTTACCCAGATGACCGCTTTATGTTTTGAAGTAAATTAAGCATTAGGCTGGCTGCTTTAATAAGTCTGAAGGAGAGGACGCCCAACAGGCATATCTCACCCACACACTTAATCAGAAGCGAACCACAAGGCTGACACAATGCTCTGCTTCCTTTGAAGTGCTTAAAAAAGTTAAATCTGTTCCTGGAAAAGACACAAAGCTCTGCAACTGCTTGGGACTTGAGTTAAAGATTGCTTCTTTAAAGCTCTTCTGTACACTGACCAGCCACAACATTAAAAACACTGATAGGGGAAGTGCGTTATCATGGCACATGCTGGAGGGCAAGGGGTGGGATATGTTAGGCAGCAAGAGAACAGTCAGTTCTTGAAGCTGATGTGTTGGAAGCTGGAAAAAATGAGCAATTGGAACCATCTGAGTGACTTTGACAAGGATTGACGAGGGTCAGAGCATCTTCAAAACAGATCTTGTTGGGTGTTCCTTGAATGCAGTGTTTAGTACCTACCAAAAGTGCTTCAAGTATTTTTGGTATATAGCAAGAGACCAGTCAGAGTCCCCATGCTGACCTCTGTCCACCACTGAAAGCACCTACAATGGGAACATGAGCATCAGAACTGGACCATGGAAGGTGGTCTGGTCTGATGAATGACATTTTCTTTCATGAAATGAATGACTGCGTGTATGTGCGTCATTTTATTTAGTTTTATTTTAGTACAACTCCTGGATGTATTTCATTGTTTCTTTACTGAGTCTGTTGAATTCCAACACTGAAAGTTACAGTGCCTGGTATTTTAGATGCTTTGTAATAAGTTCTCTAACCTTAACTGAACAACACCTTCACAAAGTATCATTTAAGGTCAAGTCTTCTCATTCACTGCAAAAATTTCTACATCTCACAGATTCCTTAAGCTATAAGCAGTCACTAAAGGGCTGTTCTAGTTTGATCCCACAGCATGAGTCAAGGTCAGGCCGTGTTGTCTCCAGTGAACAATATGGACCGGTGTTGAGTTTGTTTACTGAGATAAAATGCGACTGTTTCTTACTGTCATATTGATACAGTAGTTCAGAAACTGCTTAAGAAGTTTTTGCTCTCTAATACAGTATGTGAATCTTTCTTTTAAGCATCCAACTTGCTTGCTGTGTTCATAGATGTTTACTGGGTCATGTTTATTTACGCTTACTGAGTGCAATGCGAGACACCAAAGACACAGCAAAGGTGCATTTACAGCTCTTTGTGTGCACAGTCAATTCAACTGGAAGCAAAATCACAGTTCCAAATAACTGTCACACTACGTCTACACACACTTACAGTGCAATCTTGGGAATAAAAGTCCCATCATTTTAAAACATAGACAAATTGGCTGCTCCATTCCATTCTCATTAATCCAGAGAGTTTTACTATACAGCAATTCTGACATAAACTCTGTAGATGACAACCGTGTCTTTTCGGTGAATTATTTATACAATAGCCAAGTTATTTCTGTGTATGGAGACTTCCATGGTTTAGCTATTTTGAAACTATCTATCACAAGGATTTAGCTAAGAATGTAATTCAGTCACCTTACTGATTACTCCCATGCCTATGAAGGCTTTGAAAGGTAATGGAAATAATGAGGTCTTTGCTGTAGGCTCTGTCCACCACATACTGTTTCTCCTATGTGCCATCTTTGTGAATGCAGTGATCAATGCCAGTGAAGGTAAAATAGGGAGAGTGGAGGCACCTCGTTCTGTCTCCTGCTGTCCACATCGATCATACTCTGAGGGGAGGCTGACGGAGGCCTCTTGGTGAACTCAATTGGCGTAGAAGCAGTTAGACTAACACTCATCACATGTGAACCCATTCACAAAGACTAACAGCTCAGTAATGCAGCATGCAGTTGTATTCTTAATGCAGGAAATGGAAAAGCATATAAACAGGCTGACAGTCAGGAAAATAGAGGGATGGATGAAATGCTAGATGGATAAATAGATGGGTGGATGAATGGGTGAATAGATGGAAGGACTTTGTTGAACCTTTCTCAATCAAATTTTGGGAAAATTTGGGGAATTCATTTGTAATTGAAGCAGGAATTAAGTATCATTGACATGTCAACACTTAAATCAAAATCTTTCAGATTTATGGCCCTGTAAAAGGTTTGAAAGTAGTTATCTTGTCCATGATCTGTCATCTTTGTTAGTTTAAGAAATGAAACACGCACACATCCCATTATTCTTTATTGGCTTCCTATCATACTGAAACTCGTTTAATGGGGCTGCAGTCACATCCATCACATTTCTCCTTCCAGTGCACCAAGACAGGCTTAAACGTAATCATCTGCTCTCTTAAAAACAAAGACGCCAAAATGAGGTGTTGATATAGAAGAGCCATGTCTGGCTGCCTAAAGAACCTTTTGATAGATACTTTCAAGATCATCTAGAGGGTATTTTCCTGGAACCACATATCCAAGTCATGAACCATTTACGAACCTTGATTTTGTGTAATGCACGTCATGCCCTTGTGAATATTTTTCTGAAGGAAGTCCAAATCCCACACACTGAATCCAACTAATCCAGATCCATCCTCTGAAAACAGTTATTAGCTGGATCAGGTGTCATGGATTAGAGCTGGGAGCTAAAACTCTTCGGGCAGCTGATTTCCAGTTAACATAATCTACAAAACTGAGCAACAAGGTTAATCCTGAAATGGACTCTATGGGAGACTTTTATAGCTTAATGTGAAATCCACAGTATGAAGGTGATTCAGCATTGTCATTTGTGTCCCAGGGACCAGCTCCAGGTTAATGCAAACCGGTGTGAGAACCTGAAACTGGTATCCTCACACTTTGCTACAGGGCGGCAGTCAGGCAGGCGGGCACCTTTGGGCTTTGTTCATGATCATTACTGTGCCTGCTCCACCTCACTTGTGCTATCTGGAGATATATTTTTTTTCTCTTCCATGCTCTGAGTTTTACTCTATTGCCTCGCACGCTCTGGCTGCACTGCGCATGCGCGTCGTGCACCTCGCCTCGGAGCTCCGTGTGTGCGTCTCTGTCTCTCTGGCTTGTTTTGGAACTGGAGATGTTTGCTGGATGTCCAGAGTAGAAGCTGGAGACGTGGAATCTGCTCACCAGGACGAGTGCTGGAGCCAAATAAACGAACCAGCAAGGGTCCAATGAAGCCCGCCTGGGGGTGCAGAGTTGCGCGCGGGAGCTTGGGCACAGCCGGAGGAATATCTGCTGTGTGAGGCTCGTTTTCCGCACAACTTCAGGCTGCTGCGCGCGCTCTGAGGCAAGGCTATGCAGTTTTGCGCCACTTGCGCTCGCTTCAGTTTGAGAGGATGAGAGAGCGCGAGGGTTCTCAGATCGTAAAGGGGGTCCGTGGGAACGCAGCTGAACGGGACGGACATGGATACGTTTCTCGTGATCGAGGTAAGAGCTCAGTTTTTTCCTCCAAGTGCTCATGTATCATTCTTAAGAGTATCAGAGATGCTGCGGCGTGATGGAGAACCCCAACAAGCTCCTCCAGAGAGATAAGGAAAGTTGTCAGTTCTTGAAAAATGAAATCCCTTGCTGGTCTTTCAGAAGGCAGTGAGAGAGAGAGAGAGAGAGAGAGAGAGAGAGAGAGAGAGGGGAAAGAGGGGGAGAGGAGGGGGAAAGGAGATAGTTAAGGGTCATAAAAGATGCATTAGTGCAGCATGGCGATTTAATATTACAAATCTTCGCTCCCGCTGGAGCGCGCGCTTTAAAGTGCGGCTGTGATGTCAGTCGGCTGGACTGGGTTCGTGTGATGGGTTTGGCTGGAGCACGAGCCGGACTGCGTTATGGGCAGTGGGAGGAAAGCACGCCACTTTCATCCCGATGCAAACTGTCGGTGAAGTGGTGTCTGTTCAGGCTGAGCCAGGCAGAGGTGCTGAGTACCACCAAAAAAAAAACAAAAAACACACGCATAATACGCATCGAGTCCGATTCAGGGTTGACGTGTGTGTGTGTGTGTGTGTGTATGTGGGGTTCACTTTTCTCAGGAAGAAATGTCCAAAGTAAATGTGCCCCCTCGTCTATTAGGCGCTGCACCTTTTATTTGGGAGTGGTGTGTGTGTGTGTGTGTGATGGTTCACTTTTCTCAGGGAGAAAATGGCAAAACTATCTGTCTCACTCGTCAGTTACGTGCTGCACCTTTTTATTTGGGAGTGGTGTGTGTGTGTGTGTGTGTGTATGTGGGGTTCACTTTTCTCAGGGAGAAAATGGCAAAAGTAAATGTGCCCCCACGTCTATTAGGCACTGCACCTTTTTTGGGAGTGGTGTGTGTGTGTGTGTGTGTGTGTGTGTGTGCACGTGTGCACGCATGCTCAGGAGAGGTAGGTGGGGTGGGAGGTTTGGGGTGGATGGAGACTCTACTGGCCGCTCAGAGGGTGCTTTAATAAATAGAATACTAATAATAGTGTCATATACTATTTATTTACTTATTTGTTTATTTATTTGACCTACCCAGATGTCCAGATGTGAATCTGTCCAAGCCTGCTGAGGTTCAGCTGCTGCCTGCCTCGGTATGAAATTATAAATGGGTCTTGTGCTAATCTAGTACTGATATTCTACTCTGCCTTGCTGCCCAGGAAACCAGTCCTGAATGTAAGAAACAGAATGAAGTAGAAACAGAACCAGAATGAAATTGTTGGATTTCAGGACCATGGACAGTACCACGATCATAAGCCTGTGTTCATTGCCAGATAATGTGTGAAATGACAAGTTAAGCTTTTAAGCGTCTGGAGGTCAATATTTCCTACCTATGATGCTGTTGCGCCAAATGAGGTGCCAGAGTACGCTCACCTGTTTTAACACCTATAATACATAGAGTAATCCATAACAGTAATATTGATGATAATGTAATAAATGACATCCCAAAGAATAAAACCAGTTTATTATGGGTCCACTCATACAGAAGGATTTAGGTTAGAGTTAGGGTTTTTTTGCTCAAAACCTTTTCAGGCATAATTGTACTATGAACAAAGACAGCATTGTGACTTGTACCATTTAAAGTAAAGCCTCGACTTACTTTCCTGACAGCTGTATTAAAGAATTACTTAACCCTGACCTTAATATGTGCACTCACACATCATTAGGGCTTCACATGATATTGATTAAAGCTGAAATTGCTGTACTGCTGTACAGTAGTGACTGGAGTAATAGGAAAGACTGACAGACAATATCAAAGGAAACACACCTTCGGAACTCATTAATGTAAATTGCCCACTGATTGACCTTTCATTATCCTTTCATTAGAATCAAAGCCATTTCGGTCTCACTGGTCGTACGTATTATGCAAATTCTTTTGTGGAATTGGTGCAAGAAGTGCAGGAGTTGGTGGTTTTTGTCCTTCTTTTGTCCATCATGTGTTGCTTGGCCTGAAGAACAGAGTATCTTTAAGCCACTGTAATCTCTGTCTCTTAGGCAATTATGACTAAAGCCCCTGCAAAACAACCTCCGGGACCATAATGGCTGAACTGAAGGTTTCCTCTGGCAAGCTTGCTTGGGAACTCTAAGCAACCCCTCTGACACATGCTACATCAGAGGCATACCAGGCCAGGAGAACTGTCCGGCTAATCTGAGAGTCTGGCATTGGAGAGCTGCTTTGGCCTGCAGAGGATTAGGGAAATTTCTCTAATGAACTTAGAGTTAAAGCCTTTTCACCCATTGGACCCAATTTACAGAGTTTGCCACAGGGCACTTTGGACTTTATAAGCAAATACAACTGGGGTGGGAATTACGCTAGAACTGACAGGTTTCATCTTGTCTTCCTGCTGATTATAGCTATTAAGATAGGAGGACACCGTTAAAAGCCTAGTCATGAGCCAAGACTCCTTTGAGTATCTATTTTTGGCCTTGTACATATATCTCAGAAAGTATCCACCCACCTGAAACTCTAGGAGCTGAAACAGCTCCGGGAGCGTTTCTGATCCAGCAAAACACCATGAACTTAGCTTATTATGTAAGATAATAACAGGCCATGGGATTACAGCTTTAATAAATGACATATCTCTTTATTAACCTCTTCATTTTAATATTTCAAATGTCAGAAGACAGAGTGAATTATTGTGCCAGAAGCCAACTTCATCTTAATTATGCTATATTAGGCTTAACTAACATATTTGGTATTACATTTACAAAGCAAAAGGAACGGGCAACACCGTATGACCTGCAAATTCCTCCACATCTTACAAGAACAGCAGTGAAATGCTGAACGATCATGAACTTGTAATTCTGACCCTTCCCTTGTTATTGTAATGGTCAAAGGTCAGATAGAAAAGAAGATATCATCTCTATGAAGCACAGAGTCAGTTTGACAGCAGAAGTAAAAGTCTGGTCAAAGAAGTTAAGCTCGGAACAGCTTCTGGTAATGCTATTTGTGTGTGTGTGTGCGTGTGTGTGTGTGTGTGCATGTGTAAGTGAGTGTGTGTGTGTGTGTGTGTGTGTGTGTGTGTGTGTGTGTGTGTGAGTATGTGTGCGTGTGTGTGTGTGAGAGAGAGAGAGTGTGTGAGAGTGTGTGAGTGAGTGAGTGTATGAGAGTGTGTGAGTGAGTGAGTGTGTTAGTGAATGAGTGTGTTAGTGAGTGTGTGTGAGAGAGAGTGTGAGAGTGTGTGTGAGAGTGTGTGAGTGAGCGTATGAGTGAGTGTGTGAGTGTGTGTGTGAGAGTGTGTGTACTGTTCAAACTTTTTATGGTTTCTGTTATATGTCTCTTTCTAGACAAGTGCCAATATTGGTTGATGCTCAGAAAGTAATTGAATTATTCAAGTTATTTATTAGTTTTGGAAAAGTTTCAGGGGGTTCACCAGACCATAGACATCTATTCAGTGGAGCAAACACATCTGATGATGTATAATAATGATGCTCGTTTCATGATGAATGATGACAAATGAACAAACATTGACAAAATCCCATTTAACTCAATGAATTCGGGACAGAGTGCTGGCATCCAAACACTTTATCCGTCCTAACGGGATGACTGCACATGTATACCAAATCAATACCGTTCTAAATGAACAGCACACTCTTTCTTTTGCTAGAGCTTCTCTAGAGCTACTTTTTGTAGAGTTGTGCACTACAGCTTCTCATTAGATGGAATGAGATTTTTGCCAGTGTTCTGTTAAGCTTGTCAAGTCTAGTAGTAGCTGCTACAAAACAGCACATTTGTTAGCAGAGCTTGGATAAGACTTTCTTTTCCTCGTGATACTGTAGGATAAGCTATAACCTGTAAACGATTTTGTAGGAACAGTTTAAATTGAAACGAAGGATGGTTTTGGTATGCGTGATTGTTTTTACTGTTTTTGTAATGAAATGATACTAAGTGTTTGCCATACTCCATTTTTGGTGCCATTGATCATTATTTAATCATTACCATTTTGCTTAAAAGTCAATGAAAAAGAAACTAATTGACAATTTTGGTGCATTTGGATTTTTTTTTAACCACACTTCATTTTTAATTTATGATAACCCCCACATCAGATCAAACACAGCACATTGTAAAGCAAGTATGTCAATTAAATGGTTTTGGGACAAAAATACTGTTTAGACTGGATTAGAATTGGTAACACAATTTTAGCACAGTATGTCATTATGTGAATGTGCTTATATATTTTAAGTCATTTTCAAGTTTTAATGTTCAGTTTTGTATACCTGAGGTAGGGCAATACATATCAATGACTGGATCAATGCATATGATGATTGGACTATTTCTATGGAACAGTTTATAGTAGGCAAAAGCCACCAGAATGACTAAAACGGTGGATTTGCGGACCACAATCACTGAAAAACACTAAAAACTGACAAACTGACAGTCTACCACCCCATGTAAAACTATGCATCCAAATAGTGCTAAAGACAAAGAAGTGAATTCACCAGAGTTAGCAGTAGATTATGGTAGTGAAAGTGTTGATGACCTACATATTGTTCTTGTCTTTATCTCTTGCCAGAGATCGTAATCAGCTTGCATTGAGGGAGGCAAGAGCAGAGTCCCTGGTCTGTGTGCTGATCTGAGGTCAGGCGTGATGTTGTGCTGATGATGGAAATGATGAGGGTGGGGATTGTGAGGGCTGATTCCTGACAAGGGCAGAAAGGAACTGGAGCAATGGCACCTCAGGGACGAGGAACAGAGCAGAGATGGACTGTGCCTGGCAGCCACACACTGAATTAGATGCCCCTCTTGGGATGCAGGAAAATGGTTCTCAATCTCACTGTGAAATATGAGAGTCTGACCATTAGCACATCATTTCTGCTCCCCATATGACCACGGTGGCCCAGAGACATGAAGGCACTTACACTTGTACTTAAGAATGAAGCTCCGTGCCATTTTAAAACATTTATAGTCTGGATCCGGTGCCATCCACTGAAGAATAATGCAGAGCTTGACAAGCAGATGCGTCATCATAGACCTAAAGAGAATAATATGGCTTGGCACTCTAATTTCATAGCTCTGGCTGTTAGCAAATGATGTGCGTGCTGCGTGCTTTGGTATTCAGTATACCGAATGCATTATACAAATGTGTTGTTTTAAGTAGGAGTTTTCAAGGTATTTTGGTCAATGTATGCAAACAATATGCATGTATTCACTTTTTAATGCATTTTTCGGTGTTTGTTTTGATGATGCTAGTGTTAATTTCCCCCATAAGTGGGTATTCAGCATTCACTGCCCTACTTTTCAGTCTGCGTGAGTGCAGAAAACCTCTACTCAGAGCACAACATTGCACAGCTATTTAGAGGGTTAAGCTCAATTCTAAACGGCTTGGTAAAGCTGATTTATCATCTCATTAATATCATAAAAGCTACATAATACTTGTTTTCTACCCCTTCCAGTGATTCAGGAGATCATTTAGTGCATTGTTTCTCAAAGATGAAAGTGAAAGAGTGGGCAGTTTTTAACATGGGTGCTTCCCCTTCCCTGTATACAGGCCCTTTGAATGAAATTTGCGATAAGCTACTGGTGTTAAACATCTTTTTTTCTTGTGTTTAAAATAGCTAAGCTGCCCATCGGGGCTTAATTTCTTTGCACAGTAAAAGTCACAGACATTCAGACCAGCTATTCAGAGACCACACAGCTCTCTTTGTAGCCGTGGTAAGCTCTATCCCCTCAGTGAGAAGAGTGTGGGCCGCCTTTCTACTACTGCTTTATTAGTTAATCACATCCAGCTGGCTGAAGCTCCTTACAAAGTTACAGTGGCTGTTGGCTGGCCAAGATCACACGCTGCAAAGACCCTAGTTTGTTTATAATCGCTCTTAAAAGTAGTGTTCCACCAATACTGATGCTGTATAACTATCAGTGCTGGTACTGGCAGTTTAATGCAACATTGTTAATGACTTAGAGAAACCAATACCATAATGCAGTTTCTGTTGCATGCATGCCTAAAGTGTTGCATGCATGCCTGTAGAGAGGCCATAACTAAAGCAGCAATATACATTCTGCTTGGGTTTATTTCTTATTTGAGATAAACACCTGTATTATTCTAGTAATATTCGCATTGCAAAATCTCTAACCTCAGTGTAGTGAAATTCTTACTAATATATTACTACAATATGCCACAAATAAAAGTAGATAACACAGCATAATCACAAACCACAACATGTGCAAAGTGCACTAACATTAGCCCCCTTGGGCTGAATCACCCATTGTGCAGTCAGTTGCAATCTGAGGTAATGTTAGGAGTGAACATTAGAGAGACATATAACAGGAACATATTTCAGGGTAATGGGGTAATGATAATTCATGTAATGGGGTAATGACAGCATTTAGCTTAAGTTTAGCCCATCAGTCCACTAGCCACACTTCTCTTACCTCTTACCCCACTGCGGTGATGCCTTCGTCGTTCATCTGCATCACATGGTGCTGCGGTCCTCAGGCCTGGTTTGAGCCAGGAGTCTCTTGCTTAACAGCTGTTACTGATCACACAAATGTACTGTTCAAATATACTAGCATTGCAATGTGTGCAGCTCTACTGCATATTGTCACATTTCAGGAATACATATGCATTTTCTTGAACATTTAATACAGAAAAAATGTGCTTTGCGTTTACTAGGGCTTATTTATAGTTTTAATGAATCTGCGCTGAAAGGTATAAAACATGACTGATTAACAGTTATTTTCATGAGATGCTGTAGAATGTAGAATTCTGCACAGGTTGCTATGCTGTTTTTGTATGTTTATCTTGAAAAAAATGGTCAATTGGTCAACTCTTGTCAATAAAGAAAGGCATTTTTTAAAGTTTTAAGCCACTAAAAGCACATGATGCCAGAGCTTATGCTAGAGTCTAGTGTGCAGAGATGGCACTTGCATGCTACTGGTGACAAAATAGCATTTCACCTAATATTCACACAAAAACAAATGCTGCCCACAGACACAGAATCATAAAAATTGTAAATTTCATGGTTCTTCAAGTGGTCGTACCGTTTTCAAATACTTAAATCATTGTCTTTATTGAATTTTATGGAGTATTTGTTGCAGCTCCAGCATTTTCCCAAATCAAATATGCCCATCAGTTCCACATGAATAAAAAAATAGTACCTCAATACGGTTATTGCCAAATAGAATAGAAAGGTGACATATTTTTTCTTGATGTGGAATTGAACAATTGAATGGGGGCGGCTTTAAGGTGTAACTTGGCAGGACCTGACCAGAACCACCATGAATGAAGCGTTTGTATTGGGTGGGTGTAGGGGGTAGGTAAGACATCAGCACCTCTGTGGGCACATTTGTGTTCAGGAGGAGCAGGAGGAGGAGGAGGAGAAGGAGGGGGGCCAGTGGGCCCTTAGCAAAGTGTTAAAAACAGTCTCGCTCAGTGGAGCTAAAATGGAGAGCTACTTGTGGAGCGGAGAGGTGATAACATTCAGGCTCGGCTGGGGACGTGGGCTCTGTGAGGAAGCTGTAATTTAGAAGGGATCTCAGCCTTATCAGCTGGCGTCCTGGTGTTAGGGGAAAAAAAAGGCGCAGAACGAACTCCCAGGGATGAGTCATTTTGCAGGGGAAACTTGCCTAAAAAAACATCCTCACCCACCCTTCTGAACGCTAAGAGAAATCACTGCTTCGTATTCACGCGTTAACATCATGAGGGGGGTGGAGGATGCTGAATGGGGAGAAGGAAAGGTCAGGAGTGTGGAAGTTTCTGTATGTTACTGCGTGTTGGTGTGTAGCTGGTGGGGGGTGGGTGGGTAGTTGAATAGAACATCTTTGCACTCAGGAACACACATCCAGTTATCTGCATTTATTTTCCTGTTGGAAGCCTCTGGGTATTGAGTGCGCTGGAAAACACAGGCAGCATATGATGTATATCGTGCGTCTCTCTCTTCACCAAAGCAAATGGGCTCTCTGGAGTGTAGAGACTGCCAGCCTGCTCGAAGTTTGTGCAAGCCTGAGCGTTGTGAGCACGACTGCTAATGAAGTATTTAACACAGATGCAAACAGAGACACTCAAAGCTGAAGGCAAAAGTATTAAAACCTTTTCACATGCTTATTTCCTTAAAATAAAGTCATTTTAGCAAGTAAAATTCTCAATGTTTTTTGCCTTAACAGGTAAAGATTTCTAGGAAGAAGCTAAAATATATATTTATCCTACAATAACCAACAAAATGAGAAATGCTAGATGATTTCACTTGGTGAGATACCATTTTTTGCAGTGTGTATGATTCCTCACACGGCATGTCTATAATCCCCTTTATGACAGTGAATCTCAGTGGCAGGAGAGTTCGAATGAGTGGGCAGAGCTAAAAGCACTAAAGTGCATATGCAGGTTACTAACAGTCAGAAAAGCATGTATGAGTTGGGCTAAAACCACCAACATTTTGTTTTTGTATTTTTGCATTCTTTATGAGCTCTGACTCTGGTTGTTGACACTATGTGGCCTTGCCCTGTAGCCCCTTCATGCAGGCCACCTACTGGTGTAGACGCTGGTATCTGCAGTTCAATAGAAAATATACAAGTTATAAATCCACATCCTCTGGTGTTTGAGATCCAAAAAGTCTTATATTGGTTAAAGTAACACATCAGTCGCAGCTCTAAAATGCTGCCCAGCCTCTGCTACTGGTGGTAGATGCAGTGCAGTAGATACAGAATGGATATGGATATACATTTAAACCATGACTCAAATTCACACAAGATAGCGGCGTGCTAGGTCACAGCGGCCACTCCGGGTCCAACACTTTGGTGCAAAAGTGTGTTTTTTCTCTAAACTCCACATCAAACACTGTCAATATATGCATCTGAAAAGCTGGTTCGCATGTCTACAACCACCAGACTCTGCTTCAGATAAGAGAAGAGCGAGTAGCTTACCTCGAAGACGTACTGCTGCTGCAACTCCGAGATCTCGGCTTGCTACACGGACCGGGCCCTCAAACCACGGTGTCGCCTGATGCCGATGGCCAGGGGAGGAGACATTGCAAGCGGTGCGCGAGGAAGCGGAAGCACAGCAAGCGAGCGGGGGTCCATGCTGGGCTAAAAGCTAATGCTAGCCAGCCAGCAATCCCATCCACCTTCCCCGCCAATGTCTGGTCACTGGACAATAAACTGGACTACATTCGACTCCAACAAACCACCCAGCGAGAATTCAGAGACTGTTGTGCTTATGTTTTTACGGAGACATGGCTCAACGACAGCATTCCGGAGACAGCTACGGCTATTAGCAACATGCTAATGTGTGCATGAACGCTGTGATGATCTCTAGCTACTGCTCACCGCTGCTGGAGTTTATGACAGTTAGATGTAGGCCTTTTTATTTACCGAGGGAATTCACCACTGTGCTCATAATCGCGGTGTATATCCCACCCAGCGCTAGGGGTGTAACGATACACCAAAGGCACGATTCGGTTCGGTTCACGATTTTGGAGCCACGGTTCGGTTCGGTTCGGTTCGGTTTCTGTTTGCTGTGGGGTTAGGGTTGAACAATAGATTCACTTAATAACAAGAACAACTAAACTTTTTCTTTATTAACTTTGCCATCACATTTTTAGTATAGTCAGGATACCTGAGTAAACAACAAAAATTAAATAAATACCTCCAATATAGACTAGTCAGAAAAAAACAATTCTCT
>JBBPCZ010000001.1:47233891-47244570 GCA_037974445.1 Brycinus macrolepidotus | reverse complement strand
CTGACCTCATAAATGCTTTACAGAATGAATGGGCACAAATTCCCACAGAAACTCCAAAATCTTGTGGAAAGCCTTCCGAGAAGATGCAAAGGGGGACCAACTCCATATTAAAGTATATGTATTTGAATGCAATGCTATTGAAGTCCCTGTTGGTGTAATGGTCAGGCGTCTCATTACTTTTGTCCATATAGTGTATGTGTTTTCTGAGACCCTCTACCAGTTCTCTACTGATTTAGACAAAAATGTGTTCTAATTTAACTCTCTTTGTCAGAGATGTGCTGTGCTTTAATAGCCTGATGTGTTCAAATGTTTGACACATCATTTTGAATTTTTACGAAATGTATTCGTCAGGGTGGTTCACGCCACATTTTTCCGAAGGTAAAAAAGAAATAGTTACGCCCACTGTATGTACATTTTCTTGGGGGTGGTGGGTTAACACTACACTTTTCTCAATGCTGCTTCTGGGCTGCTTGTTTCTCTGTTGCTAAGCAGCAGTAGCTTCATGGATGTCAATCAGCTGTGCTTGTTGGCTTCCGTTTCGATATGTACAGGCAGAGAGTTCAGCCTTTTAGAAAGTGTTCTCAAATGAACTAGCGTGATGCTGCTGGCTGAAACAAGCTCAAGTGGACAAAATTGCTCTTGTTTTTAAGTTGTGTTAATGTTGATCCATGAAACTGTACAGTCCAGGCTGACTCAGTGACTGCAGTTGTCACTGAAGGCCCATTTTGAGGTAAACTTTTTTCAACTGAGGGTACCTAGAGTGCTCCACACAAAGCCAAGCAGTGCCCAGAGACAAAAGCAGTATGCATAGTGCATCTCTCCCATTGAAAACAACAGAAAAAGAGAATATTGGTCCCCCACAAGTGCATCCAGAATGACCTCACCCCCAAATTGTTGTTGCCCTAATCTGTAACCTGGAGATCTGCCGAGATAAGAGCGTAAGAGAAGCAGGATTCAGAGACGTTTGTTAGCTTGAATGTAGACTTGCTCAGTCAGGGTGGCAGGACTATGGCTCAAAGCCTGGAGGGATTTGTATCTTGTGGTGTAGTTGAGCTTCCTGCAATGCAGAGAGGAATGCTGTTGCTCACTGTTTGAAAGGATGAATCACGGTCTGTTGGAGGTTGGGCAGTGATGTGCTGACTGCAGAATACACTACAGTATGTCTTACTGTTTCAAAACGTGCTTAAAAATAACAATCTCTTAACCATGCCGGAGTGGAAGGAAAGCATACCAAACAAAATGCTGTAGAACTTTAATGCAGGATAACAAGTGACCGTTTTTGCGTGTAGTGAATCAAAAGACATCAGACGATGGCGAGACTGTGTTGGCTGCTGCACACTGACTTCAACATGAAATATGTCTCTTGATATTCAAATCAAACCAACCTTCTTAAGCTTGCCAGTGTTTATTGGGGTTGTGTGTTGTTTTATGGAATAAACACATTGATACACATGGCATTTGGATAAACATGTGCAGCTACAGGATTTATGAGCTTGGAAAAGAAAATTACCACCTAATGTTTTGTTTTTTTCATTGTTTTCTTGGTTTGAGAGTCTAATTGAATATTCGTTAGAAAGTGTTGATATTAGCTGGGAAGAGCGCGTGTAGACTATATTAATGTGTTCATCAGTAGTGGTAATAAACATTGGGCTGTTGCTAATTGGCTGTCAAAGAATGAGAGGAACTTAATTTTGCAAATAGCCTTTTTAAACAATTTACACAGTACATTTGATTCAAAGTACAAATAACACACACACACTCATAGAAACACACACTACATACAACATCAACAAGCACCCAATGCAGAGGTTTGATATCAGCCCCACAGCTGAATAATCATCTCTCTCTTTTCTCTGACTGTCTCTCTCTCTCCCCCCCCCTCTCTCTCTCTCTCTCTCTCTCTCTCTCTCTCTCTTCTAACTCTCTCTGTCTCTCTCTTTCTCTTCCTCTTTTTCTTTTCTTTGCTTCTCTCTCTTTTCTGACTCTCTCTCTCTGTCTCTCCCTCTCTCCCCCTGTCTTTCACTATATTTTCTGTCACTCTCTCCATGTTTGTTTGTCACCATCTTGTTTTCTTTCTCTCTTACTGACTTTTGAAAGTCTCTCTCTCTGTTATGTTCCTTTTCTCTCTCTCTCTCTGTCTCTTTTTTCTCTCTCTCCCCTGCTCTCTTTTTTTAAATTCTGTTCTTTGCTTCTCTCACTCATACTCTCTTTATTCTCTCTCTCTCTCTCTCTCTCTCTCTCTCTCTCTGTATGTCTTCTGTAAGTGTCTCTCTCTCTCTTTCCTATGGAGACCTCCCCCACTATATCACTTCATCTTCTGTATGCCTTTTTCTCTCTCTTTTTTGTTCTGTCTTTCTCTCTTTCTGTCTTCTGAAATTCTCATTCTCTGTCTTTGTCTCTCTCTCTCTCTTTTCTGACTCTCTCTCTCTCTCTCTCTCTCTCTCTCTCTCTGTCTCTCCCTCTCTCCCCCTCTCTCTTTCACTATATTTTCTGTCACTCTCTCCATCTTTGTTTTGTCACCATCTTGTTCTCTCTTTCTCTCTTGCTGACTTTTGAAAGCCTCTCTCTGTCTCTCTCCCTCTCTTTCTCTGTTGTACTCCCTCTCTCTCTCTCTCTCTCTCTACATATATATTTTCTGTCACTCTCTCATCTTTGTTTTGTCACCATCTTGTTTTCTTTCTCTCTTACTGACTTCTGAAAGCCTCTCTCTTTATGTTATGTTCCTTTTCTCTCTCTCTCTCTCTCCTGCTCTCTTTTTGTACTTCTGTTCTTTGCTTCTCTCACACTCATACTCTCTTTAACTCTCTCTCTCTCTCTATGTCTCTATCTCTCTCTCTCTCTCTGTCTTTTTGTCCCCCCCCCCCTCCTTTCTGTCTCCCTCTCTCTTTCTCTCTGTCTGTCTCTCCTGGGCTCTTACATACACACACATGGGTGCACTCTTCACACTCTCATGTGCAGGAGTGAACAAGAGCAAGGCCTCACTATTCTGCTGCCATCCAGCATATCTCATTTCAAAATTGCAATTTTTCGCCTGCATGCTCCACAGTCACCCATCTGAATGTGGCGAGGGGCCTGTAGAGATGTCAGCTCTGTGACAGCGGCTGCAAACAAGCTCCAAAATATGAGTTTCACACCAATGACTGGTGATGTCCGACCATCCATCAGACGCCGCCACCACTTCATGCTAAACTCATCACTGCAATCAGAAAACACGTCTGCTCATCAGGGCCTTTAAAGGAGGAAAAATTACAGTAATACAGAAGAGCCAGAAGAGCATGCACATTCTGTGACAGTTTAAGAAATCTGAGTTGTCACAAGCACTGCTAGTCCACCCCCATATAGGCATTATAGACCTGGTCAGTGACATAAATACTGGCAGTGCAGGCAGAGCAGTAGCACTGGAGTCCGCAGCGTGAGGTGGCCCGTGGTGACCAAGCCTCCTAACATCTTTACTTGAACCCTTACATGATTTAAGCAGTAGTGAGATTTTAAAAATTACATCTTGTCATTTTAGAACTCAGAACTCAGAGTGTATTAGTAAAATCTGATTTCAACAAATAAAAACAGTGTAAAACAGTCTAAAACTGCTCTTTCTCTCGGCACGCCGCTGCTCGGCCGCTCTCCAGACCCCCTCCCTCTGCAAGTTTTCCTCACCCACTTGTGGGCGGAGACTATCCTGTAAGTTCTCCCGGGCTCAGAGATCTCGTGTTTTTCCTGTTTGTTTCTAAGAACTAAAAAGAAATTTGTTCATTTTTGTTCTTTATGTTCATTTGCGTGTGAAGCCGTTGTTAAAAACCCCAGTAGCAGTTTTTATTACATGTTTTTTCAATCACAGTAACTTTGGTTCTACGTGACACAGGAACACCAGACAAAGCTCAGCATGACGTCTGACACCTCGAGCATCAACACAAACTGGGGGAACTTCCATATAAGAAGTCGTTTTGCAGTATGAAGACAGCTTATCATTTGTTGTGCCTTTGGGATAAATCCTTGCTGCTCGCATTCGAAGGTTTAACTCATTGAAGGTCAATTTTTATTTTGTTTTGGATTCACAAAAGATTTTTTTATTGGGCCAATTATTTCTCTACTTTTGTATTTTAAACTGTAAAAGTGTAAAAAGCCATAGTGCTTTGTACAATCTGCAGAGAAAGTCTCTCCACCCATCCCCATAGACTTCTCCTGTATAGGATGAAAAGTGTGTGGAAAATTATGACTCCTCACATCCCAACCACAATCTCTTCCAAAGTTTGTCCTGTTACTAAATGAATTCTACTGTTATTTAGGCTCAGGATGTCTGTCCTGTTTTAAGATCACAGCTATTGATAGCCTTACCCAACATTTGGCAGAAAAAGACACTTCATAGCTCCCTGATTGATGCAAATTAACCGTGGAATTGCCAAGATCGTTCACACTTCACACTTCACCATCATGTCTTTGTTAAACTGTATAAATAGTCCTTCCATCTTTTAGTCGACAAGCATAATATAACACTGACCTGTGAGCACTGACCATATTGTCTCTGCAAATAAATGATTTACTAGTTGTGGGTGTTCTCTGCAGAGTTTCTGTGGAAACCTCTGCAGTGAGAAGCTGTGGCCTAAAACTTCTCAGCAAAGACTCAAAGAATCAAAGACTGATCACCACCTGCTTTTTTCCCCCAGGCCATCACAAATAAAAAACCTTCTTACAGAACCTCAACTGTGTCCACACTTAAGATAAGGCCTAGAAAATGTTCTTTGCATGAATCCACAGAAGAACCACTTCTGATTTACTAAAAAAAAAATAAATTAATAGTTCTTTGAAGGAAATACAAGTGTGAGAAACCATTTTAGATTAAAGTTTAAAAACCTCCCCATCCTGTGAATGTTATTGGAAGAACCCTTCGGTTGGTGCAGAACTTTTAAATTATGCGAAGGTTCTTCAGACCTTTAAAAGAATATGCAAACTCAAAAGGCATGCCAATTTTACACTGTACCAGAAAAGCGTCTTGCATGATATCATATAAGAACCACTTTTGGTTATTTGAATAACCATTGGTGCCACTTTAAAATTAGATTACCCTTATAATTGGATTCTAATTTTGTTTTATTGTTCATTGATCATAAACGCCTTTAAGGGGCAATGGTAAAATGTTGCTCACCAAATGATGAGTCCATATTCATCTGTACTGATAAATATCAGGTCTTTTTTATGTAAAGTGGTAGCAAACCTTTTAATGGACGATTCTTAAAAAAACAGGCTAAAACAAATTCAGAGGAAGGCTACATGCTAAAATGGTTCTGTAATTTTGTTCTCTTTAGTAAGTACTCAGTGCCTGACTTCTCATAATGTAATAAGACTACCCTTGTTATAAATTATTTTATAATTTGGCAAGATCTGGTATTTTAATGTTAATAGCATGTTAACAGATAACTGATAAACTGATAACAGTTTAACATCCTGCCTGAGAAAGGGACGAGATAAGCTAAGCAACTAGCAAGATCCGAGATCTTGCCAAATAGTGAGCCTGCATCAATGTATGACAACTGTTATAACTTGTTTATAACTGCTTATTAATGAGTTATAAACTGTCTACAACCAAATTAACAACCTGATTATAAATCATTTATAAACCCTTTATAAGGGTAGTCTTATTGTAAAGTGTTACCTATAATGGTTATTGGAATGACTCTTAAATGTGTAAAGAACCTTTAGTCACTGACCTTCCTTTTGGAAATATACTTGCCTGTCATGTTTAACTCCAACCTGCATCTAACATGCTTCCCTTCCCTCTTACTTAATGCTCCAGCCAATAATGGACCTCTGAAGAAGTTCATTAGCCAGAGCAGACGTTCCACATTGTGATTGGAACTAGACTTCTCAGGATGGAAGGTCTTCAGGACCAGGGTTGGTTACCTGCTATATATTATGTGATGGTTCTCACACATCTCATTTACAAAAACGGCTCTTAATGGACCTGAAACGGTTCTTCTATGGCATCATAAGAAACCTTTGTGTAGACTATTCACTATACATCTATTACATTTATTTTTAGAGTGTTATTGTCATATTTCTGTTGACATCAACACTATTAAGACCTCCTTGCCCTTCTGTACTTGGCAAGTTCTGATTCTGAGGAACGACTTTGGAGTGAGACTATCATGTTGACAGAGTACTCTTTCTTGAGTGTGCCTCTGTAGGGTTTGTCGTAACTGCCCTCGACACACAAACCACTATTCTGTGTCAGCTTGGTTTTGATGTCGTCGCAGCTGTGAAACACAAAAGTCCTCAACTGGCCGCGTCCAATTTACAGCCTCTCTGTTGGGCTTTGGCTGGCATGTTTGTGAGGATTAGTTCTCCCAGTAGTATGTCTTATTTTCTGACTTTCCTGCCATTGAGGGCCTGAATGAAAGAGATGTGCGACCCACTTTGATCAACCGTGACTATCAAAAAGACTTTACACAGGGAAGCGTTTGCATATTTAGGCGTGTTCCACAACTGGTGTTATCAATTATGAAATGGTTGCACCATTGATTTCAAAGGGAAGATGATATGGAAGGTTCATTAGCATATCTGTGTGGGAAGTCTTCTCATCATGTGCGATATCTGCAGCTTTAATTCCTCTTCTGGAGTCTCTCTCTGTTTTCGCCAGAGCGGTTCTTCTGGCCTGCTGCCACACCCCTACGGCACAACCAATTAGACACATGTGCAGCTCTCTACACACACTTTCTGTGGTTCATCTGATCTTCAGCTCATCAGTGATTGTCCTTAGCCTTCCTCACTTGTAGTGATAGCGATGCAGAAATTCGTTTATGGAACATTTTGAGAAGATGAAAGAGTTCTTTCTTTTGCCCTTAAACAGATTGGACGTGTGAGCAGTTGTGTAGGTTTTTCTTTGTTAGACTTAATGCCGACAGAAAGGAACTCTGACTAAAGATCCAGTCCTCCTGCCTGTCTGTGTGCATGTGTGAATCTTTCGGCACCCACATATATATGTATATATTTTTTTTTTCTGATGTTTGTGAGAACCGTGGGTGCAGTCAGTGTCTCAAGGATACAACAGGGGGATTCTGTATGTGGGTAGAAGAGCAAGGCACTTGCCAGGATACTTCCAGGCGCATATGGTGACTACCCTGCAGCTTCACAGCACCTTCGACACAGTGGTTCTTACTTGGATCCTGTGGTTCTATTTACTATTTGGTCATCTGTGGTGCAAAACCGCAGTTGGTGGGAGGTGGCGGCATTGGCTTGTGGAAAAATGTCACCTGCGTGCAATTAAGTGTTTGCAGAGATGTAGATGAGCGTTTTTCTCACTGGATAGCGCAATTTATTGCAACATTTATGCACTGGCCGAACCTTGTGGCAGTAATTGGCTGCCTGGAATTGCAGGAGATTCTCTTCAAAGAGCTATCAAAGATATGGTTAGCGGAGCACCTGCAGACTCAAAGGACAATCAGAGAGAAGCGAAAGTGAAATCCTGCAAGCTGGTGTTTCTGAAACCTGCCTGTCTTTGCCCATGTACCTTTTACACATTTTGTTTCGTTTTTTTTTTTTAACTCCCAGGCAAGACATGTGACGTGGAAGATCAGCTCATGTTCTTTTCATTACAAGGCCAGAACATTAGTTTCAGGTTAGAAGAAACACACTCAGCCTACAGGGCTCCCCGAAGGCCTATTCCTTTTCCTGAGGCGTCCAGTTTGAAATATTGTCCACAGCTTGTGTTATCCAAAGAGTCCCATAACCCACATTCATGTCCCTGCAGAAAAAGAAGAATGGAGCAAGGTGCATTAAGAAGTATCCGAAGGCTGCACCATTTCATTGATTTGCTTATTTTGCATTTTGGGGCAAGGTAAGGCCATTCGGATTTGCTGTTTTAATACAAATGAAGGTGACATTATTAATGTGCAATTATTTCATTTTTTTCAAGTTAATTTTTTCGCAATATGGCAGCATGTCTAAACTAATTAGTTGGAAGTTTCCAGTTGTTCTTCTGATGGGCTAATTATTCATTAGTAGCAAGTAAAAAGTGTGAAGTTCATTATTCACATACTTCTATGTAAATCAGACATAGCACTGTATGGTCTTGATTGAATAACACACCACCCTCTAGTTTGCCTGACCGTGACATCGTGGCACATCAGATTATGGGTGATGAAATAAACTGTGTGTAATGCATGATATAAATTTAATAATATTTGCATACACACTCACTTATGGGTGGATGATGATGCTAATTAATTACATAACCTGCTCTAAATGATGCATGATATAGTAGTTTTCCATCTCATCTACTGCAGTAATTCCATCACTTGATTGCTGATTTTAGTGAGGGATTTCAGTTCATGTTCTCATCTAACTGAATATGTAATTATGTGAGCTTATGGTAACAGTCAGCGTAAAAAAAGGAAAAAAAAATGTTTCTAATGCAGTGGGATGAATTTTAGACTATATCATATTGCATTTTCTGTTCAGAACATGTTAATGCCATATTTACTTTTTTAGCTACTTATTTGATTTGATTAACAAAGGGGATTACATTAAAAAATTCAAGAATGTTAAACTAATGAGAATATTTGCTCTGTGTTTAGTCTAATTGGCATATTTGGATAATGAGCGCTTTGAATTTTTTGGTAACATGTCAGTATATGGGGGTATTATAATAAGCTTAATCAACCTGGCAGTTGTTAATTAATTGGCTGCTAATTACTACATTATTACTATATTAAACAGTTACTAGGCTAATATGAACTATTTCTAGATCTCTTTTATTTGTGTGTTATTAATTAGGTGTCCATTATACCTATCAATCCAATAGCAGGTAGTAAACTCATCAAGCCAATAACTGCTTAACGGGATTCTTATTATTATGCCGTTAAGTAGGCCTTAAGCTCACGTACACATTTCCCAGAGCACTTTTATTTATTCCTCATCCCCCAACAACACACACACACACACACACACACACACACACACACACACACACACACACACACACACACAATACATAATGTTGAACAAAAAGATGTATAACACACAGACAAGTGCTCTGAAAATTTCTTAATACACCCTGAGTTAATAATGTAATGAGTAGGTTAATAATATAGTAATGAGCACGCTGGCATAATATTTGGTAGTAATTATCCACTACTGGCTTGGTGAGGCTTAATAATCTCTCTGAAATTCTGAAGCCTTACCATTCTTTTTTCCATCATTTTTGTTATGGTGAATTGTAATAATATACTCAATGTTTGATCAGTTCAAAGTTATTAAAAAAAATCTTATTGATCTAGCCTCTTTTTCTCATATTTGCCTTCCCAGTTAAAGTTACTGAATATTTTTCTATCCTATCCACCTTCCTCTGCTGTTGTGTAGCCATGCTATTTTGTCTTATATTATGTATTATGTTCTGCCCTTTTTTTCTTCATGATTTTTGGTCTGTGAATATATTTGTCGATGTGTAATTGCAGCCTTTTTTTTCCGTAGTTACTAATATCTGCTGTCTTTTTTCCTACATGTTCTGTTATTGATTTTATAAACTTGGAAAAGTTGCTATATAAATCTGAAACTTAATTATTATGGTATTAAAGTTAAATTCTGGCATCATTACCACCATCTAATTGGCAGAAGTGTCTCAGAACAGGTAAATGATCGATGGTGGCGGTGAAAGGGGCTTAATTCTTAAACTTTGCCCATACGCCTGCATGAATCAAGACTTGTGTCAACAGACCACAGGATATTGCTTGGAGACAGCTGGCGTCTGGCATCTATCTTTTTCAGTGCTGGCCCAACAGCGAGCAGCACCGTTGCTGTCTGCAAGGTTGATGTAACAGCTATAAATAATACAGCGATGTGTGGCCCTGGGAATACACGTATCTAAAACAATGGTGCTGTGGCTGTGCGGCGCTAACATCAGTGCATTACACATTAATGAAGCCTAAGGCTTAGAACCTGCTCTTATTCTTTGAAAGCTCAGAGTCATGCATTATTTCAGGATCACTCTTTGGGCACACGGCTTCCAAGTCAACTCATGGGGGCGGTTTAATTAGTGAGGCTCACTCTACGGTTCCATTATGCCGACGGCACCGCGACAATCATTACTTACCTGGCAAAGATGTTATCATTGGATTTAGTACCAGAGTCATTTGTAACTGATACTTACTGTCAATGAATGGACTATGTGTGCAGGAGTGATATTATAACTGAAGATATTTATTAATAACATTAATACATACTGGGACATGTTCAGTTTTCTCGTTATTGCTGTCATTAGTTATTATTACACATCAGGCAGAAAATTTCATGGCAGCAATAAACTTTGCCTGCTCCATGAGTTAGTGAACAGTGTAGAACTCCACTGTCCAGTGTTGCACAGAAGAGGACGAGTTTCTCTTTTGGCTCTTGACTTGCCCTGAGTGGCTCTTCCTCATGTTCTTAGACAGTTTTAATTCTAATCCCTGGTTCCTCTCAGTGGTTTCTCTTCATACTCTTAGGATTTTTTTTTTCTTTTTGAGTCTTGGTTCCTCTCAGTGGTTGTTCATTTGCTTTTTGAACTTTGATTCTTCTCAATCATTGTTCCTCCAGAGCAACCTCCTGATACGTTTACATGATTCCGCATATATATATATATATATATATATATATATATATATATACGCCTGTATGTGTGTGTGTATATATATATATATATATATATATACGTG
>JBBPCZ010000001.1:47189564-47203449 GCA_037974445.1 Brycinus macrolepidotus | reverse complement strand
TCTGTGTGTTATATTACAATGAGAGCATATATATATGTGTGTGTATGTGTGTGTGTGTGTGTGTGTGTGTGTGTGTGTATATATATATATATATATATATATATATATATATATGAAATATGTATATATATATATATATAATGTGTGTGTATGTTTGTGTGTGTTTGCACCAAACAAACTCAGACCCTGGCTCAGTTTCTGAAAAGACATTTCTCAAAAACACTGCAGAGCAAACGAAAATAGAACTGCAGACAATGAACAACATGGCAAAGAACAGCAAACATGTACAAAAATAGACCAGTCAACTGCTCATTATGCACAAAAGTACACTCTGGAAAAAGAGAGATGACTGGTTGTTCCATTCAGCTTCAGAACAGGAACAGCCTCTTCTTTTAGTGGTTTTGGATTATATAAATGTGAAGTTAAGAAGCATACATCATTTACATTAACTGACACCCTTTGCTGCTTAGGCATTTTTGCTATCAACAAACATGGTTAATAACAAGCCTTGCTTGCTAGTATTCAGCATCTTTGGCCAGCTGGACTTTCCCCATAGGCCTTCAGGACGACGCTGGAATATGGGATAAGTGAAACTGAAGGTATTTGTGAACTCTGCTGGATGTCAAGAGAATACCTGCTGTTACTGAAACTGTGTTATACCTCTATATTAAGGCAAATAATGATGTGCAGAGTGGACAGTAACCACAGCTGAGCTTTATTGAAGCTGTCAGGTCTGACTGGCCCTGACTGATCCAGTGACATGAAAGCCTCATCTAAGACACATAACTTGAACCCAAGCTTTCTGACCACGTTTCATCACTCTGACTGGTTGTGGCTTAAGTCCTGTCTGTTCTATTCGGTTTGACAGATGAGTGATAGGTGCACACTGCAAGTTTTTTTAATGACTGGGAGTAACATTCATGTAGGGTTAAACTATCCTAAAACACCCTGTTTCACCCTGTCAGATGGTAGTCAGATGGAAGCAGTTATTCTCCTTTAAACCTTCATGTTATTGGCCTGGCCCAGGCTGTTTCTTCCTGCTTGCATCATAAGAGATGTAGCGTGTCTTCTCGGATGAAGACTTACTGGTATCTTGTATTACCATCATTTGTGTTAAGCATATGAGAGGTGGAGAACTGCATGGGCTTGTTTATGATCTCTAAGTGGGCTAAAGCATCTTAAACAGCATCTTGAGGAAGCATGTGTTTCTGCTAGTCCGACACCCATTACCATGTCTATGTCACTGTTCTGCTGAGAACATTCTCTGCTGAGAATGTTCCCCCTCTGAAGTGATACCTTGTCAGCAGTGGTCCCTGTTCTACTGATGGACAAGTCTGTCTTGGCTAAACCCAAATGCACATCTTTGTAAAGTGACCATTTGTCATACGTGAACACACCACAGCACACAGTGTGAACAGCACAAAATTCTTTCTCTGCATTTAACCCATTCACCAAGTGAAGCAGGGGGCAGCGGGTGACACAGCACCCAGCGGGCAGTGTGTGGGGACGCTACCTTGCTCAAGGGCCCCTCGGAAGTGCCACTAGCAGTCCTAGGATTCGAACCCACAACCTTCTGGTCACACGGCCAACTCTCTAACCACTAGGCCACCAGCTGCCCCTTTGGTAGGTATACTTGATAATATGCCCAAGGAATGCAGGCAGAAGTACCTAAAAAGGAGGATTGGAGTGAAAGTACATGGAAATATAATCCAAAAATGTGGAAACAGAGACTTTCTAATCAGATCTGCTCTGAAATATGATATTTACCCATAGAAATCATAGGGATGTGCCAATACCACGTTTTTCTTTCTATTACCAGTACCTGACACTGAAGTATCATCAAATATTCAGTACCAGTACTAACTTAGTCTAACCTTACTGCTGTGCACATGCCTATAAATTCTGATATTTACACTATTGCACTTTTTCAACATTTAATTTAGTTAAAAACAGAATTCTTAATGGGATTGAATGAATTCTCACAAGCAAGCTTTTTTTTTTTTTTTTTAATATTTTTAAGCCATTTCAGAAACCTTTAGAGCTGACCACCTCTGGAAAATACAAAAAGCCTTTAAATCTTTAAAAGAAAATTTTTTGAAAGAGAATCACTTTTACAGATCCCACCACATTTGATGCATGTTTGATCAGGTGGCATCAGAGCACAATTTACTAAGTCTGAAATAATCTGTCATTGAATTTATGAACCTTTTCAACACCTCTGCCTCAATTGTTATTAACGCATTTACAGTATCATTACAAAAGTCATAATAAATATTCATACTGTGCTGTTATCTCAACTATTATAAATAATCATATTGTGCAGTTAACTCAACTTGACCAGTAGCTTAGCCTGCTGCAGATAACCTCCTTTTGTCATTATTGAAATCACTTTCATTTTTGAAAACTAATCACCGAGTTGTAATTTTCTAACTTTCGTGTCCAATTCAAGTAGAAAAGAATGACGAGAGCACAATAAATTGACAAGAAGGACTCATGCATGAATTGTTTTGAGTATTCGGAGGGGCTTGAGCTTTATATTTGTGATTAGTGTCAGCAGTGAAAATTACTGTAATGCTGGCTGTAAATGATCCCCTCATGATGCCAATTTATGACACTGTCATGAATCCAAATTGCAGTTGAGTCTAAATTGCCTAAAACAGTTTTCACCAACCATGCTCCTGGAAATCTACCTTCCTGAAGAGTTCACTTCCAGCCCTGATTGAACACATCTCATCCAGACCATCGATCCACTAAATTACTTGGACCAGGTGTGTTAGATTTGGGCTAGATCTGAGTATGTCCCTGAAAGCAGATGTTTAGGAGCAGGGTTGGTGACCACTGGCCAAATATATAATGGGTATTATAAGATGGATGATGACCGGCAAATCTCAGATTGGAAGATCCAGGTTAATAGTTTGATCAAGGCTAAGTGATCTGGACTAATAGGGAAATTCTTTTTCAAAATGTCCAGTACGTGTACAGAAACAAAACATTCAGACAGTGACTTCACTTCTGGTGAGATGAGACATCTGCCATCCTTTCTGAAAACAGGAAATGTCCTGGATTTCGAGACTCTTTGAGAATGCTAAACATGTTTTCACACTGGACGATATGCAGTCATGCTGTATTTTTAATCAAAGAACTCACATTCTTCTTCATTGTGGAGTCATTGTTCTGTTGTGCAAGGCATCCACAGTATTATTTGCATCATTTTATAACTGCTCCCATGTTTCTGAATTCATATGAAAAGGACGGATGCACACATACACACAAAAATGTGGCTGCTGAATAGCGGACGCTCTTTCCCTGACACAAAAGCTGAATAAAATTACCAATGGAGGCTCATAATTGCTATTCGGGTCACAGAGGAAATCATTTGATGGCTGAAACACATCCCCCCTAATTCGGCCAATGGAAGGAAATTGGAAAATTGGATTGTGAAGTCCTACATGTGTCACTAGAAGTTCACTCCAAACACATAACTCTTGTATTTGTGCCCTTTTCTTCACAAAGCATTATGTTGATCACTATTATTATGGGTCTATTAGTCACTCTAAAGTTTCCCATGCATACACATGCATCTACACACATACACAACTGCCCCCCCCCCCTCCCCCAACACACAGACAAACACATACACATACATACACACACACACACACACATGCACATCTCTCTTCCTGTGCTTCTTCCACTCATGTTCAGTCTCACAAACACATTCTCTGTATCGAATGTCTCTGTATATAAATACACACACTCTCAGACAGTAGCATACAGAGCCATGACAACTTAAAGAATCTTAATGTTTGTATGCTTTTTAGAATTCAGAAATATCATCATATAGTTATCAAACAAAAATCAATAATAGTTAGCAATACAAGGAACATCATTTTTTTATAGAATAGTGGTTACATATAGCACCATGATGGGTTCTGCTATTATTACCAGAACTTGCTTTAGTACTATATAGATCAATTTTTGCTTAGAATTCATAGTGTATTCATGCAGACTTAAACTGAGAAAATTAAGCTGAGCTTTAGAGACATAGGAAGAGACTGCCTTAATACCAATCAATGTCAAAAGAGGTTGTCTGGCCCGGAGTCTTGGCACTAAGTATTGATTGGAAAGAAATAGAACACTGCAGAGCTGTCTGGGCGACGCCCACAAAACAAGTAAATAGCACCATTATGATTTGCTTCAGTTGGACTGGGCTGTTAGGTTGGTGTGTGAATGTTAAGAGCTCATGCCTCATTAGAAAGATCTTTTGAGACTAATGGAATCTGTCCCACAACATCATATTTAGCATTAATGCTGTCTTTGACCTATGAAGAGTGGCTTTGACCAACAAATAGTAACTACTTCTACCAACACCAATCAGGAATGGATCTGTTTTTCGGGAGACTGGTGTAAGTGTGAATCTGCCTAGGTCTGTAATTAAGCTGTAGTGCACCACAGTTCCACTGAACTGCGGTTAATTTAATAGAAGCTACAGACGGAGACAGTTTTCATCAAAAACTCTGGTCTGGAAACTGGCCTCTGGCTTCTTTCCTAAGGGTCATAGCTTGCATCATCCTTATTATTCCAGTAATACATTTTATTTTCTTCTCCTTTGGACACAGTGCTCCACTTTTGAGCCTTCTGGGCTCTTGCACAAATAGACATGGATTTCCTTGGTAGTCGCTTGTTCCTTCCATTCCAGAGCGAATTCTTAGTTAAATCAGAATACGTTATTCTTAACCATAAATTGCAGCTGGTAGGAGTTTAAGGGAGCAGATTTGGAGCCAGGTAACAGCAGGCTGTGTTCCAATAAGCAAGAGTGGGTCCTGTTCCAATACTTCTTTAGTTTAAAGTTAAAGTGATCAGCTCAGTTAAATGAACACATATGTAAATATTTTTATGATGGATTGATTTGAGTTATTATAAATGGCCAATAGCAAACATTCAAGTTAATCTGAAATTAAAATATCCTTTCAATTGCCTGTCTTGAATTTTAACAGTCTCTTTGAATCTAAGAGGAGAGGAAAAAATTAGGGAATGAATCGCCATCAAAATTCCCAGAAACTATTACAACAGTTTCTAAAAAGAGGTATTTGAACTGACAGCTTTTCTGACAGTTTATACAGGAAACATATTAGGAGATCATGAGTCAAACTTTAATGAAAAAATGAACACATTCAGAAAGAAAAAAAATATCTTACATCTCAAATGATGAAATATCTGAGCATTCCGGAATCCCAGGATATACAAATACGGAAATATTGTACACATTTGGTCTAGGGTTCTAAAGATGATTTATTTATGTATTTTCCACACAGTTTAAGATCAATATAAAAGTATAAGACAAAACAGATTTAAACTAACTTATACTTTGTCTGTGCAACTTCACATTCAAAACATTCGGTTTTCAAATATTCACTAGGACACTAGGAATATTTTTTTTCTGTTCACAATAAAGAACACAGTGATGACTAATACTATATTAGAAGATACCAATATAACTGAGAAGTTGTATAACATCAAGAATGAAGTCCTATTAAAATTAATGTCCAGAAATCATCATATTTTAGAAGTGATGATTAAACTGCAAAGTAGACTATATATACTGCAAAGTAAACTATATAAAGTTCCTGTAAACAGATACTTTTATTATTAAATAAATGCTTGTTCATTATACTACTGAATAAAACACCAAGTGTTACATGTAATATTTTAATTTGCATTGTATCATAATTGTACATACAATAACAAAATTGTTGATATGGTGATTCATCCATGCCCATAACCATTAGGGACTAGATTTATGTTTTAGAGGGAAGGAAAGTGAACATATTTACATGTGCACTAAAATCTGAGAGTTCATAAGTGTAGTAGTTTTATTTTAATGACATATATGCTATTGCGGGCCCCGTGCTAGCGCAGCAGGTAGCGCTCTTACCTCACACCTCCAGGGTTGGGGGTGTGAATCCGGGTCTAAATTGACCATGTGTGTGAGTGAAAAGTGTGTGTCTGTGTATGTGGACACACCCTGGGCGGGGCGCCAGCCCACCGCAGGGCAAGTCCCTGCCTCGCGGCTGTAGACCCCGGGATAGGCTCCGGGATAGGCTCCGGGTACCCGCGACCCTAGTAAGGATTAAGCGGTTACAGAAAATGAATGAATGAATGAATATGCTATTGCTCCTTACAGGTTATTTGGTCCACCATATTATTTTACTAAAGGCAGCTTCTTTGCCCATAAACATGATCGTATACAGTTTTTTTGACCATAAACATGATCATATACAGTTCTTTGCCCATATGGATGATATGGATCATATACTGAGTTTTCTGTTAGCTTTTTTTTGTTTAGCTGTATACTATATTTATTGAGCTAAATTCCTCCAGATGAAATTCACAGTAAGGAATCACTTGGTAAATCATGGATTTCTGCATGGAATACTGCAGTCTACAATCCAGACAATCCATATCTCACTTATTAATCAGCTCTGGTTTTGTGGGGTTGTGAATGAGGTTTAAAGAGCGAATCTCATGCTTAAGACCCTGCACAATTCAAGACAAGACTTGTGGGCCTATTTGAGTAAGCCCTTTAAGCTAACTTATGTTTAGTGCATGGCTGTAAAAAACAGCGAGGTATTCTCATTTTGAAGAAAAAGATAAAAGAGTGTAAATATATCAGCCCTCTCTTCACTATTTCACATCTATTAGTGCTCGCTGGTACAAAAATACACTAAAGTCTATGCCTGCAACAGTTATGAGCATACAAAGATTATCTTTACCATTTTATTTGCGCTTTCTTCAGCAGTAGACTCAGTAAACACACTTTTTTCCTGGGCTGGGAAGGGTTTGATTTTAATACATGATAGTGAGTGCAGCTGATTCAGGCAAATAAGCTGCTGCATGATTTTAAGACATTAGAAGTGAATGAATAGTTCCTGGCCCTGTAATTTGTCAAACACATTCAGGAGCAGTTAAGAGTGGAAGTCCACGCTATCTGTTCACTAAGATTGTGCATAGTGCTAAATAGAAAAGCGCAAAGGATAAGGTTTATCTATATATGGGTTAATAGCGTGGTTCTCTTGGTGCGTTTATTCCAAACAGGAATATTACGTGGGCATAAAACGCTATCATGGATGTTCTGACAGAGGGGCAGCCCTGATACATTACTGCACAGACTCATTACTGCCCATATTTGTGTAGTGGAGCTGAGGGAGTTCTATGGATTGCTCCAACCGGACTGATGAACACTTGGTGCTCTTGCAGAGGCTCAGATCTCATGTTCCTGGCTGTCTACCCTGGATCCTTCAATTAATAGTCCAGTGTTTAACATCACCATGGCTTTATGAACATATGTGCTGGAGATGGGATGTTTGTTTTATGGACTTCTTAAGGAACCATAATAAAACCAACTGCACACATTAAGTAAATGATGGTCCCTATACTGTGCCGGATGCCTTCTAAAGCTTTTCAGACATGCCATATTTGGCCTGGCTCTTGTCCAATCTTTGACAACCTATCAGATTTGTAAGAAATTCCCAGAACAGGTCTATAAGAACCACCGAGCTGAGCCAGTGGGAAAGGGTGACTGAACTCGTTCGCATTTGCGTGGGAGTTTAACATGATTAAGCAAAATTAAATTTGCTAACCCCTTCAACCCTAGACTTAATATTCAGTTATAAACCTTAAGACATATTAATTCACTAGAGTAAATATTATTGGTAATATTTATATATTTTATGTATTTGCGTGCATTTATTTATTTATAAGAGCAAGGAACTGGAGCTTAGGACTGACTTTAGAAACAGATGGCAGCTAAGGGAGGTAGGACTGGTCAGACTGGGGTCAGAAATGTTTACATGCCACTGGGATGGTGAGAGTGAACACTTTCAAGCTTTTCTTATACAGTGAATGGGGCTTTTATACTGGATGGATTACTTAGAGCAATCTCTCTTTCAAATTTGTTCCTGGTGCAGTAAGACAAATTAACTTTGAACATTGTTCTTTTCAGTAGACAGCACCCAGACCCACCTGGGAGCCCCAGCACCCCCATACACTTCTTTCTCATATATCCCCCAAGATCAGTTAAGTCCATTTGAACTCCTTCAGAGGGCTTCCTTAATTGTACTGCGCGGGGCTAAACCCACACAACAATTACTTGATTTTTTAGCAGAAAGGGTGTCAAGGGAACTGTTCCTGCTGAAGCTCAAGTCTGTTGTAGCTGATGATGTACAGACTGTGGCAAACAGTTCTATTCAGAGGGGATTACCTTGTATGCTCTCCTGCCAGATAAGTAACCATGGCAATCTGGGCAGCTCTGCAGTGGTCAGAGCCTTTCCTTCTATAGTCCTGGACACGTAACATAACTAACAGCAGGAGCAAGAAATACAGAGAAGAAATCATTTGTAGACATTATGCAATCTGTTGTTTAACTTGAACCTTCATAAGGTATTCTGGAGCTCCTTGGGGGTCACAACACATAAAAACAGGATGTGTGCTAGTGTAGTTGGTTACACTTTTACTGTCTCCTAAGTTGTAGGTAATAACCAGCAACACTATATGGAAAAAAAGTATGGGGACACATGTTTTACAAGCTTTGGGCTAGGCCCCCTACTTCCAGTGAAGGGCAATCTTAATGCTTCAGCATATCAAGACATTTTGGACAAGGCCATGCTTCCAACTTTGTGAACACAGTTTGGAGAAGAACCTGTTCTATTCCAGCATGACTGTTTCCCAGTGCTCAAAGCAAGCTCCATAAAGACATGGTTGGATGAGTTCGGTGTGGAAGAACTTGACTGGCCCGCACAGAGCCCTGACCTCAACCCCATCCAACACCTTCGGGATTGTGGTGGCCTAGTGGGTGGAATACTTGCCTCTGGACCAAGAGGTCATGGGTTCGAATCCTACCTTCAGCACCACCACTGGGTTCCGGACCCTTGACCCCAAGTTGCTCCAGAGAGACTGTCCCCTGTGGTTAGGGAATGGAAGTCGCTTTGGATAAAAGCATCAGCTAAATGCTGTAAATGTAAATTTAAACTGGAACGGAGATTGTGAGCCAGGCCATCTCATCCAAAATCGGTGCCTGACCTCTACAGAATGAATGGGCACAAATTCCCAAATCTTGTGGAAAGCCTTCCAAGAAGAGTGGAAACTGTTATTGCTGCAAAGGGGGGATGCCATATGCCATATTAAAGTCTATGTATTTGAATGCAGTCTCATTAAAGTCCGTGTTGGTGCAATGATCAGGCGTCCCAGTACTTCTGTCCATATAGTGTAAGTGTGAGGTGCAAACTCCAGTGTTCTTGTTAGTTTTTTTGAGAAAGATCGCTGGCAAGTCTTAAGATAGTCTAGTTAAATTACACTGTAATGCCCAACAGGTTTGATGAATTCACTGGAAACAGTCTCCAGTATCCAATCTTCAAGGTAATTTTTGGATAAATTGAAGGCACACTGTAGGACAAATGGTGGTTTAACTTTAAGAAAGTTTGTAAATAGTAAAAAGTTAAAATTTTAAGTAAATTTAATGAATACGAAGTTAGCAGAACACTCTGTGTTTTATAGTCTGATACCTTATTATATACCTTAAGTTCAATGACAAAATCTTATCGAAATGCCTTATAGATTCTAGCCATTAATCAAATGACACAGTAAAATATATAATTGTATAATTATATGGATTAGCCAGATAGAAAACACAAACATGCACTCAGTCTGACTGTAATATCTTTAATTGAATGTTTAAGCTGGAAATTGTCCACCGTCAGGGGCAAGGTGCATAGTTGTATCTTTTCATAATTTAAGTAATTTAAATAGAAAAATTAAATGAACCTTGGAGTCTAGAAAGGCAATATGGAGTCAGTGCTGCTTAAATTACAACTGCAAAGGAAGATTATTCAATTATGTTCCTTATGGAAAGGTACTGAAGACATATTCTTGGGGGCACCACCCTACTGACAGGCTTTGTACACTGAAAGGTGCTGTTTTTGTAGTTGTGTAGTTATATGGGGTTAAAATGTTATTAAAAACACTTGAAGACAATAATCTTGTGTATTATGTACCAGTTTATTATCTAGAAATTTAATTAAGTCTGGGCTAAAAAAGAAAGCAATTATTCTTATTATGATCTTACTGAATATTGTTTACTTTTCTAATTTACTTTCCAGCCGGAAACTCTGGTGCCTTAGAGTTTGTACATCACACTTTTAATACCTATAACTTAAGAGAATGTAAAAGAAAAGTGTTACTGTATAGTTAAAGCGTGCATGTTACTGTAGTTAATGTATTGGATGGTTAATTCTCCACTAATGGAGAATACTCCTGGAGTAAATGAAATAAAGCCCAGCCTGAGGCACCACGGGTAAGAAATAAATATGGAGAATCACACAGTGACACAGTGGCTTGCTGTTTTTTGGTAAAGACATATACTAATTCCCAGCGGGCTTTAATTCCAACTGCTTACAGTTTTGCAAGAGTATTAAAATGGGAATGGTTTTACCATTGTCCTTAGCACTAAGGATTAATACAGAGCTCCACTGCCTATTTCAGGTTATAGTAAACCAGTGTTCTCCTGTGTTCCTGTTGTGAAAGAGACGGTTCAAGGATAGTTTTTCAGGCTGTTTCTTCCAGATAGATGGATTCGTGCATGTTTGTGTGTGTGTGTGTGTGTGTGTGTGTGTGTGTGTGTGTGTGTGTGTGTGTAAGGGGGAGAGAGAGAGAGAGGGAAAGAGACATAGAAAGAGAGACACAAAGAGAAAGAGATGGTGACAGAGAGAAAGACATAGAGACAGAAAGAAAGAGAGACAAGGAGAGACACAAAAAGAAAGAAGAGACAGAGAGAGAGAAAGATACAGAGAAGAAGAAAGAGAGACACGGGGAGAGAAAGAGAGAGACAAAGAGAGACACAGAGAAAGAGAGAGAGAGACAGAGAGACATAGAGAAAGAGAGAGAGAGAGACAGGAAGAGAGAGACAGAGACAAAAAGAAAGAGATGCACAAAGAAAAAGAGAGAGTGAGAGACAGAAAGAGAGACAGAGAGAAAGACTGAGAGGTAGACAGAGAGAGAGACAGAGAAAGAGACACACACACAGAAAGAGAAAGAGGAAGACAGAGCGAGAGAGACATTATATTCAGCTAAGCTCACTGACTAGTACAGTTTGGCTGTTTTATGTTGTAAATCAAATCCGATTGTCACATAAAGAAAAGAAACAACATATTCAAGACAACGTGCCTGCTGAAAAAAAAAAAGAATCAAGCTCTGCAATTTAACATGCTGCCTTGAATCCCTAATTGTTTCATTTCAATTAAGTACCTGTCTCTTGTATCCAGACTGTTGGCCTTGACGCCTAAAGCGGAGTATCACAGAAGCAGCTGTGTGCTTCCTTATTGTGTAAAATCACTGGGAAGACATTTGTGCACTTTTTTTCTTTGCCCACAGAACCACTGAAGCTGTTTTCAGATGTAAATGATTCAGTGTCAGGGAGATTATGAGATGAGGTGTAGGAGATCATAGTCTTTATGGAAAATGGCTCCCTGTGGTATCCACATTCTCTGGATCTCAGGTCAGTGAATTTTAGCGCTGTCAAACGATTTTCAGAAACAGAACGCATGTTGTCTTCTCTCTTTCACATCTAAATCACTTGCACTCGCATTCTGTAGTTAATCTTCCTTAAATATTTTTTTTTCATAGATATTCTGATGTTCTGATAGTTAGTACTTGCTTTTTTATGAGAAAAACACCCTTGTGAAGAGAGAATTAACACGGTTAACCTCTAACAGCTGCTTAGTGAAGTGCATGAAGGCCAGGAATGAACAAACAACTAAATAAATAAAAACTTGGCAGAATAACTGTCATGGATATATTTTAAAGACTGCTCAAAGATCTACCCAGTCTACTATTTAAGTATAGCCAGTATACCGCAGTGTCTTAGACTCACACCTTGATTAACTGCATTGCATTAAGGACAGATTACATGCAGGCAAACTACACTGTCACAGCGACAACATGTTTAAAATAGCAGAAGGAGCTCACTTACCTTTGCTCCTTGTATGAGTAAGCAAATTCAGCAGAGTGAGTAAGCGCATGGAGAGTCAAACTGGGCCACATGAGAGGAAAAGAATTTAATTTGCTTTGTAAGGATGAGGCTTATGTGAATGAAACGCAAAGTTCTGGTATTGACATTGGCTGCTTTGAGAGTGTGCAGAGAGAAAATGAGTGAAACAGAATGAATGGTGTGAAATTAACTTGAGTGGGACTTCAGTCGAGGCGTAAATGTAAAATTTTCCCATAACGGACCACTTTCTGTCGCACAAAGACAGGCTTTACTTTGTTTGGAGCTATGAAGTGAACAGCTGCTTTGCATCTTAACCTAGATGGCATGGCGGAGAATGTGCATAACATTATCCCAAAATTTCAAAGTGTGCAGAGTTGGAACAATGACTAAACCTCACCGCGTTCCTCTTAACATCATGTTGTGTGGCTTTAGTGTTGGTACTTGTTAATGGAGATGGCTTAATTGGATTAAACAGGCAATTTGTCAGTGAGTGGTTCAGTGATGTGGGCTCACTGTTTAGATTCCCGTTCTTGTTCTTTTCAAATGTATAATTTTTAGCTGTTCCTATTCATGATACTCATGCAATTGGACAGCACAGGGTACAAGTAGCGTTATAGCTAACCTCAGCAGTTGGCATCTGATTTTTATCAGTTGCAATGCTTTGGGTGAGCTTTCTCACTTATTTTTTATAGTCACACAATAATAGGAAGCATTTTTTTTTCATTCCTCTACTCAAGTCCTGTTTTTTTAGCTTGTGTTCAGCTGGTATTCAGAGCTCAGCAGAGACTAAAGAGAAAACATTCACCTGGGGATTTCTCACCTGTATCCTTAATTGCTGCCTTGGCAACAGAGAGATGTAGGTGGTAGTATTCTCTCTGGCGACATGTTAGCGTGCCTGATGCCCTGAGGCCAGATGACGCAAATAACTCTGCTTTCTCCACATTGGTGTCATCCCACCTTGTTAGCAAGCCCTCGCATTTCTGCCACCTGGTCCGCAGTTGTACTCCCAACCTGCCCAGCACAGGCTGAAATGGGTTTTCTACCCTGTGAGTATACTCACATAGGCAATTTCAGCGGCATCCATTTCGGCTAGGGCGAGGCATTCCTCAAGGCTGGATTCTCATTTAGCTGAGCTCCACATAAACATGAAGCAGATATCGGTTATTTAAGATTCCATAATATGCATAATGCCACATTAGATGCAACTCTGAAATTTTAATGTTGGGGGGGTGTGGTTGGATATACATACTGCATGGAGCTGGAGGAGCCTTATTTTGTAGCATACAGCTATTTATAGATTTTTAAACACAGTCAGGCTTAAATTATTGGGCAGTCAGCCATGTGTCATATGTCGGAGCACGGATATTGTCTAAGATGTTTTATACTGTGTTTGGGCAGCATGCAGCAGTTCCTTTTCTGCTTTACTGTCAACGAACACCATCTTGATGCCCTATCTGATTTTTGTGCTACAGCTGCGCCTAAAGCTTTAGTCAAGGGAGTTTTAAAATAGCCACCTCTTGATTATCTCCAAGTTCACTAACACAGGAGAGTTAATTTATATACACAGAGGTCCCAGTGCACCAAGCCTTTTGCGCCAGTTTCAGGTGCAACCTGGATGCATTGTGTCTCTTGCTTTGTGTGAAACCATTCCCCAAGTCTAAATACATAGTTTTTGGGTCATGTACTCCGTGAAATGCATAATGCACTTTCCTCCATTTGCATGTGCATTTGAAGGTAGGCCAAGCGAAGCATGGGAGGATCACACAAAAAGTAGGTGGAGATATTACACATGCCGTTGATTACATGTTCTGTTCTATTTACTAGTTTAAAAAAAACTTGCAGTTG
>JBBPCZ010000001.1:47182064-47184564 GCA_037974445.1 Brycinus macrolepidotus | reverse complement strand
ACAAATCCAACAAAAAAGCTCAATATGAAATACACTATGCTATATACACATATGCTGGGTATTAATACTAAAGATAAGTAACTTACCAGTTACTAGTACTAGTTGTAAGTAGCACAAATGTTGGTTAGGAGTGTGTTATTGCACATAACAGAGACATTATATTGTAAAGGATAGATATTATATAGATAATATATAAGTAATATTGACATAAGTAGTGATATTTCACATGGTAAGACCACTGCACATAATAATGATATTGCACATAATTGATGATATTGCACATAATAAGATATTGCACCCGATTGAAAAATTGCACGATATTGCACATGATAGACTATTGCCCATAATAATGCACATAATGACAATGATTTAAATCCTTTAAGAAATTTAACAAAGTAGCGTCAGGTTATTGCACAGATTGTTGTGTGGATGTGTAACAGAGGGAGGAGTTATAGAGTCTGATGGTGGTGGGAAAGAAGGATTTTCTGTGGCGTTCAGTGGAGCACTTTATGCTGGCAAATCTGTATAACCATGTATATTTTGGCTTTTATGTTTATATCTGAAGATAAAAACCAAATAAAAATGCAAATAATTATTTTTGATTCATTAGATTTCTTAGATTTGTATCAATCCCCATGTTCCACAGGACTCTGCTGATGTTTGCTGTTATTGCATGGTTTGCTGGCATAGTGTGGGTTAACTCCTGCTGTCAGCAATTCAGATTTTGATTGTGTTTCACATTTGGGGATGATTCAGCATGTGGCAGAATGATTGGCCAGTCATTAGCCCCCTGATATCATGAAGTCAAATGTAATCACACCTAGGAGAGGCAGCAGCACCTTCTTTATATGTTGTGTTTGTAGTGACAGTGCTTTTATTGCCCTGCATCACAGTGTCACTTTGATTTGGTGATCAGTCACTCACTCACAGTTGGTGTGAAAACACACTACTCGGCCACTGTGCAGCACTGCTGTGACGCATACAGATGTATGGGTATATATGTTGCTTGTTTACAAGTGGAATCTCATTATATATCTATTTGCAAACTTTTTGTACGGATGATTATTTCATTCATCATTAAGTGTAATGGTGGTATTCCCCATACAAAGCCTGATGTCTTAGAATGAGCAAGTGGAACAGAATTATTATCTGCTTTCCTTTCACAAGCATAAATCAGTTGTAGGTTTGCAGGTGGTGGAACAGTGCCGTGGGACTATGTAACACGTGGTGGGCTTTACACATTTACATGTTAATTTTTGCATCTGGATTTTTGCGGTTCAACACATTCACATGAACACAGGCGAGGTACATTCTTATGGTTTTATATATAGTGATGAGCTGAAATTACAGTCCTTGGTCGATGCAGATATTCAGGATGCGCTGAAACCCGAAATGAAAAAGCTGGCAATTAATATAAATATTTTATGAAAAATAAACATGCTAAAACAATTACAGTATGTCGACTACAGTATGTGCCATAAAACCCAGCATCTACAACAATAATGAGAACGGTTGGTTAAGGTAATAAATCCCATTCATTTTTTGTTATTCTTTGTATTTTGGTTCTGTTGTTTGTTTTTCGTGTACGATTTTGATTTTCTCTAAACATTGCAACTATAGGTCCCATCTTGATACAGTGATTACAAATCCCTTGTCTAATGTATAAATTTGTCTAAAGTGTTACATTTTGAACCCTCTTGCATGGCTATTTATTAATTTATTTTCTTTTTGTAAACATTTTAGGGTGTTTTTCCTTTCCACCAAAACCTGTATGAGACACTTTTGACTGAAATTTTTTGATGGCTTATTGATCTTATCCTGGATGGTAAGCACCTTCACATTGTGTGCCAGAGTCTTTAAATGAAAAAATGCCTTTAAAGCAAAACAAGGTGAAATGTTTTTCATTATCCTTCTAGTCATTTTCAATTATTTTGATAAACATGTCCTGTCTTAAAATGCAATACTTTTTTAAATGAAGAATAATTAATAACTTTTGGTCACACTTAACACAATCATGTATCATATGTCACTAAACAGCTTTTTCCTGTAAAATCTTGCTTGTATATTTCAATATTTTCTTTGTACAAATGGCAATATTCGCACCAATGGTCCATGTTCTGAGATCTCACTGGTTCATGCAGTTCTGAGGCCCATTCTCAAAACTGTTCTTCTTAAAATCAGATTTTTCCACATTCCACATAGCTAGAAATGCCAGCTTCTGGAACACCTGCATGTTACATGTTCTTTCCTAACCACATTCTGAAGGACTTTATGGAAGGGTTTTTATAATATGTTGCTCATAGTGGAATATATGCAGTATATGGGGCAACTGGTAGCCTAGGTGTTAGGGTGTTTGCCCTGCGATCAAGAAGTCGTGGGTTTGATTCCCAAGACTGCTATGCACCTCTGAGGTACCCTCGAGCAAGGTACCGTCCCCACACACTGCTCCCCGGGCGCCGTGCTCCTGGCTGCCCACTGCTTCACTTGGTGAATGGGTTAA
>JBBPCZ010000001.1:47152551-47181964 GCA_037974445.1 Brycinus macrolepidotus | reverse complement strand
TTCCCGGAAAATCCATTTGATTCACTATATTTACTTACACTAACCAAAGGCCAGATTGAAAAAAAAAAAAAAAAAAAAAAAAAAAATATATATATATATATATATATGTATGTATATGCACATTTAAGTAGTTTATGGCTCCTATATTGTATTTTTTTTTTTTTACAGAAATTCTAATACAAAAATACACAAATAAATAAGAAATCAACTGCAAATAGTTATTTTCATTTTTGTTGTTTTAAAAATTACCCCATTCACTTCACTGGTGTCGTACTTTAGGAATGATCAACTGAAAGGCAGTGGAATTGCTCTAAAGATCTATTTATTTTCAAGGGTGTCACTTTGTACTAATCTATTGGTCAATGCACAAGACCTTGCCTCTGGTGAGCTTATGGATGGCCCAAGTGGTCCTGTGATTGATAGTGTGTGGCAGGAATTCTATATATAGGACGTAGTGACCCTCATTCTTTAGTATTGATCTCTTGTGGAAATATAGGAGCGGTAAAAGCCCATTACTAGATCTTATGGCCTCCCAACAGTACTTCTCTTGTTCTTAGTGGTGTTTAATCTGATGATTAAGTCATAATAAAAATATCCTAATAGGTATTCATTTTCATGTTTACAAGTGCCTCGATGTACTTGTGTAACCCAAGGCCATCAATATTTGCTGGATAATGGCTCACCTCAATGCAGCCATTCAGCCAAATGATGAAGAAGGATATTAAGTCGGCCGCCTCTACAGATTGCTGATAAACTGTAGCCTCTGGCCTCTGAAATAGCCTCGCACAGCAAATTTCTGACCCTGCTTAAAGGGGCGAGGGAAAATTTGTCCCAAAGCCATCTTTCCCATGTCTGTTAAACCTGAGAGCCTGTCAAGTAAGCTAGTGTTTCCATTTCTCATCCCATTTAACAGAGGCCATTACTGATTGGTTTACAGCTGGCCATCGTGGTGACAGTCCTCTGTGATTGGATGATGTGAATCAGCCGGAACTCTTGAGTCAGCAGAAGTGACAGAGTTCTCACTTCTCGAAGTTGGATGCTTGCCGAAGCCATCCCCCAGGAGCCCGTCCTGTTTGAGGAGCATGCGGAGCCTTTTAAAACAGCTTACCTTTGGGACTTGTTGTCCCCACATGGCCTCGGAAACAAAGCCAGCGTGACACTGAGCTAATCTACCGGTCTCGTCTCCCACCCCCCCCATCTCTTTTTGTAAAAGAGGATGGACAGATAAGGGACGGTGGGTAACTGAGACAGAGAGAGAGAGAATGCTGCTTGCACCCTAAGGAAATTGGTCGCTGGAACGGTCTGATAGTTTATACTTGAAGAAAGATAACAGAATTGGGGCCACAGTATGTAAGCTAGATTGAGAGATGAAAAGTGACAGCAGGAGAGGTGCAGAGTTTGTTGTGACTGAAGTGTGTGTAAGTTGAGCGACTGAAAGAGGTTATGGGTACAGTATATCCAACAGAAATTGGCCAGGAGAAATAAGTGGGACACCCCAGAGGTATTGCATATGGCAAAAGAAAGAGACTGTAACTATGTACTGCTCTATTTTTACTGTACTCTGCGAAGAAAACTGTCTGTCATTTTCCAGGTTCATACATGGATAAATATAAAAATAAATTGGGCAATGCTTGAAGAAAAGTTGATTCAGCATAAAATATGTTTGGCAAAATCTTCCATTAACTGATATACAGGTGTACTGGTGTGATTGTCAATTAAAGGTAAAATACTAAAAAGGACCAACCAAAAAAAAAAAAAAAAAACTGGATCTCCATCATATTTCTCTTATGCCCTTGAATTTTATTATGTCACAACCATCACGTCCACCCCCCTGGTGGCTCTACCTACCCCACCTCCACCAAATACTAATTACTTGTTTTCAATGACCTGTTAATCAATGATTTGTTTTCAAAAAATTGTAAGATTGCACTTTCCCAACTTTGAGTGTCAGTTAAGAGAAACGATTTTGGAGCGTTTCTATTGGTGTGTTCATCATAAAAATGGAAAGGTTACTGTGTTCAAATGATAAAAATGGAGGCACGTAATTTTCATTGACCGTATTCATTGCTTTACCTCAGACCTGTTCTTCTCATGTTCCCTCCATCTGAGCATTCCAGAGAACCTTCACTGGTAGTGCACTGCCGGCACTACTTCATAAAACTTGACCGCTACTTGCATGCCCTTTTAGAAGAACTGACTCATAAATAAATAAACAAACTATTCCCTATAATGGTGGACAGATGGACAGAGCATGGATCGATTCTGTCCCAAACCTTTCATGTGTTTCATGAAACACATTTTCACTTTTTTCTGAAGGGGATTTTGAGAGTGAAACTTGCTGAGAGTGAGTCTCGAAAGTCTCTCTCAGACTGAGTGCTTGCAGGCCTAGTGGAGTTACCTGTTCTTAGTTTCTAGCTGTCAAGTCTCATGGTTTACCCAAGAGACTTCCTTACTGGATTTCTTTTTCTTGCTTTTGCCACTTTCTCACAGCTGTAAATGTAAATCTCCCAGGTTTCGCCTCACTTAAACTAACAAAAACTGTCGTACAAAATAGCTGATGGCTGAATTCACACAGAAGTCAAATCCAGAGGAACAGTGTGCATTTTGTAAAGTGTGTAGTTTTGCAGGGAAAATTGCATTAGGAAAATTTGAGATTATATTCAGCAACACTGGGGTACAGTAGTGCAGTCGCTTCACAGCAAGAAGGTCCTGGGTTTGATTTTCTGTTGGGCCTGCCAAGGTTTTTTTCTGTGTAGAGTCTGCATGGGTTTCTGCCAGAAGCTCTGGTTTCCTCCCACAGTCCAAAAACCTGCACGTTGGGTGAACTGGAGATGCGAAATAGTCCCTGAGTGTATTTGTCTGTGAATGTGTTTGTCTGTCTGTGTGTCCCGGTGATGGATTGGCAACCTGTCCAGTGTGTTTCTCCCCCTTTCGCCCTGTGTCCCCTGGGATGCGCCCTAGCACCACTACGACCTTGGTTAAGGATAAGCAGCTCAGATAATAGATGGAAGCTTAAATGGATGGATGTGACAGTAAACACTGACAACCAGTTTCACTTTATAGCTGTAACTCTGCAAATGGTTAAGAGTGGAGTTTCCACTCACATAACACAGAGCACAGAACTAATTTCTAATTGAGACCCTCGCACACCAGTTTCTGATCAACAATGACCACAACGAATAGAAAAACTTTTTTTCTTCACCTCCTTATTTTTCATTGTTAATTAATATCATAATTTCAAAGTCACCATAGGCAGTGTTCTGTGCCTCGTTAGTTATCATTTGGTATGTCTTCTTGCATCTTGTATGCTTAGGGGTGGGTTTTGAACGCTTTATCATATTGGTTTAGATTAAATGGACAATAATAATATAATAGTGATGCACTAAAGAGCAGAAGTGTGAACTCGAATCACATGACTTAGACCCGAGTCAAACTCAAGTCTAAAAAGACTCAACTCTGACTTGAACACCAGTGATCTGGATTTGACCTTGACCCAAAAGACTAAACCTGTAGTAGAAAAAAAAGTGAAGAGGCATTTTTCAGATAAGTAGATTTGTTACATGGTGCAGACATTAGTGATGGGAAGACAGACTAATAAATACTACTTATTTCAAGCTGTTCATTTTAATAAATCTGATGTCTGATTCATTTTTGCCTCCTTTTGGCAGTTACTACGGTATGTCTTCTTATATGTTGTTGGTGATGTACCAAACATTGTTTCTCCTAAACTGTTAATATAACAGCTTTTTTTTCATTCTGTTAGTAATTCTGGATCCCTTCAGTAAGAACATTCATCATTCATCATGCCCACACAATGTGAAGGTTGTTCTCAAATGGTGTAAAAAATCAAGAAATCAAAATAAGCAAACACAAAAATATGTTGGTATTATCACAAGTAAACAACATAGAGCACCTGCATTCTACCTGCAGTGCATCTTCTCTCTTTCATGATATCTGATGCCTGTAATGGGCTGTGTGGGCTCTCTGCTTGGTTCCTCTGTGAAGCAGAACACCTGGGTGTGGGCAGTGACAGCCTTTAGTGCCACAGCAGTGACACTGTTCATGCTTTCCACTGAGCACACTAAGATTTCTTCAGCTACAGCCCAATCTGGATTCACTAATCCTACTCATTATAGCCAGACGTCAGCTTGAGTTACTTCATCAGTCTGCAGGAGATACATCCAAATGTGGCCCACTCCCTACAGAGGAAGGCCTCCTCATGAATATACATGTGTACTGAGCAACAAAAAAACAACCCAAAAAAACAGCACTGGGCCCATCACAGTATTGATATCCTTTTCATCTTAGATATGGGCATGATAGCCCGTGTTGTGTGTGGAGCTCAAAGGATTTGTATTTCCTCTCAAATGCCACTGTAGGCCTCGTGTGAATAGCCATCATAACAGCACTGCGTGTGACCCTTTGGGCCAATCCTTACTCTGCAGAAACAATTTGGTCATTTTTGTTACCTGGGTTTCAATTGATTGTGAGCTCTAGTGTATTTGAGGATGTTTTCCATAGTCGCTCTCCACGTTCTTGAACTCCCTTTGAACTGTGGCACTTATTCAATCTGTTCGATCGATACAGAGAGTGGACTCGTTGTTCATTCAAGCAAGACAAGCTGGCGTTAAAAACAACCATTTTCTCTCCTGGTGTAACGTAGTGATTTCCTGGCATGGGGTCAGGCCATGTTTTGGACGCTAGTCCAACTTTTCAGTTCTTTTCCATCTTGGTATTTGTGAAATAACCTTTTCCTCCGGACACATATTACGACTGACAATTTCAATTGAAAAAATCAATAGTGCTCATTGTAATAAACACATAACTGCATTACGTGGGACGTGGTCAGTATTATTGTTAGTGTTCGGTGCTTATGAGAAGTGCCACTAGACCACTCATTGACAGTCAGGAGTATAGCAGGCGGAATTGGATTTGGTACGTTGGATTTATTAATTAAACGGTTAAATCCAAAGTTCTAGCTGCAGAATCCCTTGGGGCTAAAGCAGTCTATGCTGTGACTTTGAATGAGCTGGTTTGCAGGAAGAGTTGAAAAGGCCACGCTGGCTGACTAACACTGCAGGGTGCACTGCATGCACCGAATGTTTTATTTCACCTTTGCTGGAACAGCTGTGAGGATGAAGCTGTCTGTGCAGAGAAAGCATCGAAACCCTACCTCATGAAAACACACAGTAAAATTAGGTGTGATTTTTGAACTGTGTCATATTTTTTTAAACCAACTGGACAATAATAATATAAAAGCAATATGCCAATTAACAGCAGTGTGAACTGAAATCACATGACTTAAACCTGAGTCAAGCTCAAGTCTAAAATTTGATGTCTTGACAAAGTCAAAAAAGGGATGCGACTCAACTCTGACTTGAACACCAGTGATCTGGACTTTGACTTGAGCCCTAGGACCCAAAAGACTAGACCTGTAGCAGAAAAGACATGGAGAGGCATTTTTCAGATAAATAGATTTGTTACATGTCACAAAACATTAGTGATGGGAAGATTAAAAAATACTGCTTATTTTAAACTGTTCATTTTAATAAATCAGATGCCTGACTCATTTTGGCAGTAACTATGGTAAAGCTTTGCTTTTTTGTTTTAAAGAACTTGTGAGACAAATGCGAGTGTTCAAGTTTGTCTCAATAATCTGCCCTCATTCAGTACATAAACTTCAAATTTAGATGCCAAATAATAGAAATCAAGGCGCTAAACAACATTCACAGAAAAGAGAGCAAACCCATAATGAATCTTGTGCTTGTTTTACTGCAAAATTGAATGCAGCAAATTCAGTTTTATTTAACCAGTTGAAACTAGTGTCAGTTTTTTGTTTATGTCCAGCTGGTTAGAGTCGTTGATCTAGTTGAAGACTGGGTTGAAGACTGAGTGGGGAAAAAATCCAGAAAAAATAATTTAATAAATTACTGTATCATATTCAGCGATAAAGGGTTTTTTTGTTTGCTTGCTTGTCTGTAGTACTTCAGTAGTAGCAGTGGTAATAATAATAACAATAATAATATTAATAATAATAATGTAATGTTGATTTAGCCCATGCTACCTGATTTTTTTAAAAAAGCTATATTACCATTAACATCATTTTTGGTGTTTAAAGTTGAAATGCCATTAAAAATGCTGATGAATGAATGCTGACCTGAGCTTTTAGGACCTGGGGCTTGACTTGAGAGTGGCCTGTGCTGACTCTGGACTCAACTTGCACTAATTGGGGACTTGAGTGTCAAGGCTTACTAGTTACTTGTAACTCAGTGACTTGTTCCCATCTCTGAAAGTCAGCAGTACATCATGAGATCAATCTATTTCATTTTTTATAGTATTTTAAATTGTTTGATTTTTTTTCAGTTGATAACGACATTGTTTGAATGGATCTAGAACACATTTTTTTCCAAGGTACATGTCTAACATAATTAATTCCCCTATTTTCAGCTGGATTATCTGTTTATAATACTATGAGAGACACAGCAATGCAATCTACTTTTTATTCATCTTTTCTGCTAATTAAAAAAAAAGACTTCATTTGCAAATTAAAGGAACATATCAAAGTTGGCTGGAGTTTACTATTTGCTATTGGAGTTGAAAAAGTCCTCTTGTAGCCAAGATGGAGAGCCCCTGGGTAATACGGTTTTACACTAATTGGTTATCATTTGAGTTTTGAATGTGGAAATGGATGAATTACTCTGTGCACTTAAAGCTAGCATACTATCACTGTAAACACCTGGTGAGATATAGAGGCAGAGTGTGGATTGATGATGCTCTGAAAAATGGCGAAATTGCGGGGGCACGAAAGCTAGTGGTGGGGAGACAGAGAGAGAGAGAGTGAGAGAGAGAGAGATAGAGAGAGAGAGAGAACGGCGCTGAACTAAAGCTATCCATCTCACTCAGTGTTGAGGACATTGCTATGCATGAAAGGGGAAACCATCTCAACAGAATCTTGGGGAAACATGCCTTTCTCAGCAGTTCCCCCCTTTTTTTAATCTTGCTGGAGGGCTGTGTTGATATTCTGATACGGCTGGAGATCTGTGACTTTTCCCCCAATGTCTGACATTTCACTTGCTGGTGTCCAAAGCACTGCAGCTGAGCTCTCCCTGATGTCTCAAGGCAGTGCACATAAAGACTGAAGAGCAAACATAACGCAGTTACAGTGGAGTGAATCTCTCTCTCTCTCTCTCTCTCTCTCTCTCTCTCTCGCTCCCTCTCTCTCTATCTCTCTCTCTCTCTCTGTCTCTCTCTCTTTCTCTCTCGCTCTCTCTCTCTCTCTCTGTTCTCTGTAACTATAAATACCATACCTATATATACTGTATATACTGTGCCTCTTTGTTCACTGCAAAAAAGATATCTCGGCAGGGGAAATCATCTTAAATATTGTCAATAAATCTAATATTTTTATAACATTTTCTATATTTGTTGTAAGGATAGTGTACAATTATTCACCCTGTTCTTAGATGCCTTCTGCTTGTTCATCTTGATTATTAGAATAATCTTATTCCACAGGAATAATGGAAGAAACAAGCAAAATTATGTGCCAGTGAAATAAGATCATGGCACCAGATAGAATTACTAAACATATTGCTGTCAAAAAATATCATTGCTGTCCTTTTTCTCAGATTTCATTTTCTACATGATTTGAATGCAGAAGCTATAAATCATTTCGAGATGAATGGACTAATAAAATGTTTAAAAATGGCTTAAAATAAAATATTATTGCATTCATTTGTGATAAAAGTTCAGAATGGGAATTAGCATGCTGCTATCTTGGTATCTATTTGTGTGCTGATCTATTTGTGTATTAGTGACATTAGTGTTTTAATGTACTTCACTAAATCATGAACTCACTTTGTGCATCCACTTGGCCAAAACCTCTGACATAGTTTCAGAGGAAATATTCAGATATCTATATTGGCATACCAAGAGATCAAGCTTTAAAGTAGCTGCAATTCTTGAAGATGTTGGTAATCAGAGCAACAGAATCTGCAACTCCTCACTGCACATGCACTGCACAGCACGGAGAACATTCGATACTTTATGGCCATATGGCAGAGAAATGATTTCCCTTCCGCTTACAAGCCTCCATCCTCCTCATCAAAGACCCCGAGAGCAGGCCAGTCTATGATTTCATGTTTAGAATACATTTGCCACCTTCTTTCGTAAAGAGCTGCTTTACGTCGCCGTGTTTGATATTTCAGTCAAGATCCAGCCCACATAAAGTCAAGTGTGAAGAGCTCGTAGGTAGATTTGGTTCAAAAGCTTGCCATGTTCACTCCCTTTATGTGAAAAGAGCAGGGCATACTCTTAAAAAGCAGCTCTTCAGGGGTCCTTTAGGAAAGGTAATGGTTATATATATAGCAGCTTAAGGAAGCTTTTGAATGCTTAAACAAGTCTTTGGAGTTCAGAAAATTGCCATTTTTACGCGGCTCACTCTAACTGTGCTACGGTTGCTGGTTCCACTTTATTTGGACAGCCTCTGTAGATTATCCATTAATTCAAATACTTGACCAGCTACCTTGTTGATATTTTTTTTTTTAACAATTTAGGGTAGTGATTAATACAAGGGTTATGATTGGGACCAGGGTTGTGGATAGGCGTAGGTTTTGGGTCGAGGTTAAGGTTAGTACCATTAAGTTAAGACCATTATAGTATACACAATTATAGTACACAGTATAATACATTATAGTAATACTGAGTATAGTACAGTATAGAAGTCAAGGTTAAGTATAGTAGACAATATAGAACAGTATGGAAGTATACTATAAAGTTTAGCACTGTATAGAAGTATAGTATTAAGCATAGGATACAGTATAGTACCATATAGAACTATAGCATTCAGTATGGTACAAATTGTAGAAGTATTACATTCAGTATAGAATACAGTAAAGAATTATAGCATTCAGCATGGTATACAGAAGAGGAGCATAGCATTCAGTATAGTACAGTACAGAAGTTAAGTCAAGGTTAAGTATAGTAGACAATATAGTACAGTATGGAAGTATAGTATACATTCTAGCACAGTACAGAAGTATAGTATACAGTATAGTCGTATACAGTATAGTATCATGTAGAAGTATAGCATTCAGTATAGTATACAGTAGAGAAGTATAGCATTCAGTAGAGAATACAGTATAGAAGTATAGCATAGTATACAGCATAGAAGTATAGTATTCAGTATAGTGTACAGCATAGAAGTATAGCATTCAGCATAGTATACAGCATAGAAGTATAGCATCCAGTATAGGATACAGTACAGAAGTATAGCATTCAGCATAGTAAACAGTATAGAAGTATAGCATTCAGTGTAGGAAACAGTACAGAAGTATAGCATAATATACAGCATAGAAGTATAGTATTCAGTATAGTGTACAGCATAGAAAAATAGCATTCAGCATAGTATACAGCATAGAAGTATAGCATTCAGTATTGTAAACAGCATAGAAGTATGGCATTCAGTATAGGATACAGCATAGAAGGATAGTATTCAGTATTGTAAACAGTACAAAAGTATGGCATTCAGTATAGGATACAGTACAGAAGTACAGCATTCAGTATAAGATACAGTACAGAAGTATAGCATTCAGTATAATATACAGCATAGAAGTATAACATTCAGTATAATATACAGCATAGAAGTACAGCATTCAGTATAGTATACAGCGTAGAAGTATAGAATTCAGTGTAGTATACAGTACAGAAGTATAGCATTCAGTATAGCAAACACTATAGGAGTACAGTATTGTGCAAAAGTATAATATTACGTATAGGACAGAACAGAAGTGTAGTACTGAGTATATTAGCCTTTTTGCTAAGTGTAGTCTGAAGATAACAAGGTGGCCTGCAGTGTTGTGGAATAGGGAGTGCAGGAAATAAGCAGCACGTTGCTAGTAATCCACAGTAGGCTATCACAATGCTAAGGAAGACAAGAAGATGTATCCTAAATGTGCTCAGAGTGATGAGATGAGCTATTTATATGTTTATAAGTTGCACAGATGCAAGCTTTTCCAAAACTATTGCAGGAGAAGGGGATGAACTGTACAGCTTCAGATTCCACACGTAATACTCCCTGATCTGAGCAGGGTTCAGCAGCAGAGCAAGACCGGGCATTAAACTGCAGAATAGCAGCGGCTTAGAAGATAAACTACCAAACATTCACATCAATATACCTCCCTCTCTCATCCCCATGTTGGATTGAGCTTATTCACTGTACATGTCATTTTTCAAGGTTTAAATGGTTTACACAGAGTTGGAGGAAGTGTGTGTGTTAGGGGGTGGTAATAGATTGAAAGCTATTGTGAGGCTGTCTTATGAAAAACCACACTTCTAAAATGTCAACATAATGTTACATGCAGGGAAAGCACAAAGCCTACCTTGCCAGGACATTTCTCTGATTGTTTGTGTGTTTGTTGCCTGGGGGCAAGCGCAAATTGTCATCCCGGAGCTAGGCAATTTTCCCTACCAAATGAACAGGTAATTTGATTATTTGTACATCTCAATTTTAACTGAGCCTTTTACACTGAATGTACACTACAAGCCCACCCTTGAATTTTTTAAATAATAAACGATATGCTGCTTTTACAAACATTTAGTCCGAGGAAACATTAGAAATACTCAAAATAAGTGTTATTGGCTGGTTTTCAATATTTTATAGTCTGTAGTAACACATTATTTAGGCACAAAGGCTCAAACTATTGGTTTTGAAGAGACATATTAGATCTGTCTTTAGTGCCTTGACATTCACTTTGTGTTAGATCATAAGAAAAAAAAAGAAAAGGATCACACAATTCCTTCTATTTTACATGTCATTGGACAAAATTTTATTCCTCAACAGGATAATGATCCCAAGCATTCTTCAAAATTGTGCTAAAATTATTTCCAGTCCAAAGAAAAGCAAAACATTTTGAGAATGATGTTTTGGCCTCCCCAGTCTCCAGATCTTTCTCCCACTGAGCTGCAGGGATAAGCTCGACCCACAAGTTCGAAATTAGTGGCCAGCAAATGAGACAGAACTGTTTGCAAGCTTGAGAAGGTGCTGGGAGGGTTTGGACACAAGTCATTTCCAAAAATGGCTGGAAAGGACACCCTGAATCTGTGCTGCTTTGGTAAAGACAAGGGGTGGTTATTTTGATGAAACTTGTACAATAAGCTTACACAACCATTAATCTGCACTTACAGTGTATATTGCTACATTACACTTCAAAACCAGTCAGTTACATTTGTTTCAAGTATTTCAAATGTCTTCTTGTAAAAAAAAAAAAAAAAAGATGAGCCGCATATTTGAGGGTGGGCCCAAATTCTGGCGTGTAGTGTGTTTCAAAGTTACAGCTGAGTGCAAGTTCAGCACCTGCTGCAGGGTGATGAGCCATACACTGAAAATCATTTACCTGACCACACTGTTCTAATATTAATAAATGCATCCCAGTTGCTGAATCAAAGCTCTGATATTTCAAATAGCAGTCCTGGTAGGTAGGGGCATTCCTTTTAGCCAGTTTAAATACTGGCTCAACACAAAAAGTGTCTATTGTAACTGCTTATCTGTGTTCCTTATATGCTGTGTCTTTCTCCATGCTTATTTCATGTCATCCATCCATCTGAATTAATGGCATACTTTTTATGAACTTCATCATTTTAAAACTCCAAATTGTACATATGCATACATTTTTTTTAACCAGACAAATGGTTAGGCTTGTTTTATGCTGTGTATATGCTGCCAGCCAACTGACCCTAGACATCCTCTCCATTAGAGGGATCTTGTCAATTCTCATGAATTGTCAATTCCCATGCCATCATTGGGGAGGCACATTGTTTGTACATCCCAGACACATCCTAAAAACATCTCCATCCTGATTTCTCACATCAGAAAACAAGTGGCATTCATGGCAGCATCAAAGTCTTGGGACCTTTGCAGGTGGTTAACTAACATATCTGGGTCTTTAGCAACCCATATTTTTCAGGGATTAATTGTATTTGCCATGGTTCTCTTCTTTCTCTTACTAATGGTTAAACTCATCATATGTTTGGCTTCCAGAATGTGCAAATCTGTTCATGTTGCAGTCATTACTCAGGATGACACAGATTCAAAATATTTAGTGTAATCATTTATCAGTGTTTTCTTGTAGAGTTAACTGCTCCATGCAGAATGCCTCACATGGTATTTAGAATTGAGTGTAGATTAAGTTTTCATGCTAGATTATGATGTACGCCTTTGTTATGATTATGATTTTGATTGTTCCATATTTTTGATGATTCCTCCAAAATCATAGGGGGGCTGAGAGATTCACACCATATCCCTTGTCTTTCTTTTAATTCTATTTCTATTCTTTAGGGCTTTCATCTCATCTATAACATTCAGATGCATAAATATTTCTTACAGTTACAGCACTCTCTAACACATACACCTCCTGTCCTATGTTCGACTCTCTGCTTTGAGCATGATCGTGACCTGACCTCACAATATATCTGTTGGGACAGATTGATTTGTGGAGACCCTTGACCTTAAGTGGCTTCAGAGAGTCAACAACAGGGAGATAAGAGTCCCTCATCTTAGTGGGGAGGGAGGACAGGAGTTAGTTCAGGCCATATGAGAGACGCTGTAACATCTTCTTTTAACCTGTCTCAATAAACTGCAAAGTATAATTTACTCAGGAACCTTGGTATTTTCTAAGAAGAAAATCACTCAATACTGATTCTGTGTGTTTCTTATTTTGTCAGAATGACAAGCCCCCGGAATACATACATGTACAAGATGATTTAAGATGGCAACACTTTAACAGGATACACCAGTGCTTTTTTGTTTGTTTTTGTTTTAGACATTTTTTGATAAAGCTTGCAACTTTAAACATATGTGCATTCTACCGTTACCCTCATTTAAAGATAATTCAAAAGAGACTTTAGTGCTAAAACACATTGGACTGAAATATCTGTACTAAGAGAAGATATCATCTTCAGCATAGAAAGGTACACTGTAAAAATGTTGAAATTACTGTAAAAAAAAAAAAAAAAAAAAAAAAAAACCTGCCAAATAACACAAGTAAACAAACCGAGGTGCTAAATTGCCCCAAAGTACGAGTGTGTTTGTTTGCTGGCCTTAGGATGAACTGATGACCTCCTGCGAACACCCCTGCAATCCTGGTTCAGAGTTATGCAGTGTGAAATCTAATGTAATAACTTTTTCTATTACCCTCTGTAATGCTGCTGGACCATATTTTTTTACTTTTAAATTCTGGCAACCAGTAATTTTGGGTAATTTACTGTAAAGTTGAACTTTGCTGTAGAATACCACATCGTATGATTGTACTGCTTATCACTGAGGCTGACTGTAATTATGTTTACAGTGTATCTGTTGTTCTTTATATATTATAGCTATATATTATAGTTATTTTCAAAGCAAATTACAATAAACAGCTTTACAATATATCTGCTTTTTCATAGCAATATACCAAAAACAAACAACTATAAAATTTACTGTTGCCAGACAAACATACCTCAGTCATCAGCTTTGTTTCATGCGAGAGCATGTTGATTTACATCATGATTGTTGAGGGTTGAATTAGTCATTAGTCATGTCTGGCAACTAGTGGCTGATGTCTTGTGATTCAGGCTCTAGGAGTTTTTACTGTGGTGATCATAACTGCTAAACTGGCTGTAGCTAAGACCATTTTTCAGAGAGGACTTCACGTCTGCAAAGTTACATGTAGGCACAACTCTGATCTTAACGATGTACATTCACGTGAAAACACATGTATGCTAAGGAACCTGCATTATTAAGCAAAAATGCAACCTGACACCTACTACTGGAACTTTGCGCTATTGATTTCACCTAATAAAATTATTCCACTGATCAAACTCGCAAACTGATTGAATTATCAAGACTGCTTTAAGTCACAACTACTGCATAAACACAACATATTAAGTTTAAAATGTCAGCATGGGTTCACAAAGTAGAATAGCATCATTTTTTAGCCGCACGACCATTCAATGATGTATTTTGTGGATGTATTTCTTTCTTGACTCTCCCCTGAAATACACCACCGCTGTTCTGGTGTCTCAGTGCGGGGGATGTAGACTTTAGCTCTGAACGAATGGCTCTACAGTCAGCTTCTGGTGTAAACATTGGTACGTTGCTAGCTCTTCTTCTATTAATAGGATGTTCAAGGCAAAGACTGTCACACAACACAGCTACTAAACTCACAGAAAAAAATATTAGAAGAAAGTACTTTTGACTCTAATTACATAAAACAAATTGCTGTCTGCTTTGGTTTTAATTATACATTTAAAATACTCCTGGCCTGGAATAAGCATTACTCCTAGTCTGAAAGGAAACTGACAACTAGCTGTTATGAAAGGTATATAAATTTCTGACAATGACTGAGAAGAACTGCACTGCCGAGAATAGAATAGAATAGAATAGAATAGAATAGAATAGAATAGAGTAACACATATTTGAACAGTAGAGAAGAAAGCACTTTAGATGCTTTGTAAATAGCCAGCTTATTTACTTATTTGCGTTCAACTAAATACGCATTAAATTCTCACAAATTTTCCCTAAGCCTTGACCTAACCTTAACCCAAAACTTAATACAAACTTTACCCTAACCTCGGTCCTAACTCTAACCCTAGTCTCAATCTTAACCTCAATCCTAAAAGCATTTAAGATCAACTGTTCAGGGTTTCACCCAACAGTTTGTTGACCATCTCAACATCTGTGAATACTCTAGGGGCTATACTGTAAAATTCAGAAAAGGTGAGATCAGATATCTTTATCATACAAGTTAGTCCATCCATCATCTGAGCTGCGTATTCTTAACCAGGATTGCGGGTGGTGCAGGGGCCTGTCCCAGGGTTCATAGGGCAAAAGACAGAGAAACTTATTAATTATTCATTATAATTTTTAATATGTCCCAATTTCTGCTTATATTTGTATACAGGCATCAACAGATACATACATGAAAAATAACAGATGTGGCCATTGGATCTCAATTCCCATCTCAATACCAATATTCTTAATACACCCACTAAAGCATATAACAAATCTTTCTATTCCTGTCATAGTAGCTTATGGTATAGTAAGTCTAGTTTAGACAGCACATCAATGTGCTGCCTAAAATTGCCACATTATATACAGTTCTTTGGATTTAAATTAGCCATGTTCTTAGTCAGCAGAAAATGTAGGCTTCACTAGCGTTAGCGGAGCTTCTTTTCTCATCAGCATGCTGCCTGTGTTAGATAAGTGAAATCCTCCGTTGCTCCCATAAGACTTTATTCAACCTCAAATTCCAGCCAGTACTGCATTGCCTGGATACCAGAATCATCCAATAAAGAGGTAAGTACATCCTGTTTTGAAATCAGCAACCTTTAAAACAAGGTAGATGCCAGTCTGACTAATAGAATATCTAGGTCAGATAGGTTGAGTAAAACTTTGTGCTTACAGGGAAGTAAGTTCTTGCATCTAACAACTATATTCATTTGCTATTCGAGCCGCTTATCCTAACCAATGTCACTGGGGGTACTGAAGCCTATCCTAGCTGTCATAGGGCAAAAGGCGAAGAAACACCCTGGATAGGCTGCCAGTCCATCGCGGGGCAGTCACACACTCACACACTGTCACACCTAGGGGCAGTGAACTGTGGGTGGAAGCCAGAGCTCCTGGCAGAAACCCACGCAGACATCAGCAGAACATGCAGACTCCACACAGAAACACTTTGGCCGCCCTGGCCGGGAATTGAACCCAGGGCCTTCTCAACCAGCAACAACTTGTTCCAAAGTAAAATATTCTTAAAAGCAGACACCCTTGCGAAACTCAAGGCATCTTGTATCAAGCCTACAACATTTAGTTTGGAGGTGATGGTTTGTGGTCTCTCTTAAATGCTAGGGCTTTACTTGTGGAAAGTTGTGTTGAAAAAGGCAAAGCTAGCAAGTCTGTGATAGAATCAATATGCAGCCATCCACAGTGTGATTACTACTTGTGGCTTTAGTGGCTTTTGAAGGACCAGGCTGCGGTCTGGCCTCTGTGATAACAGCTACATTTGGAAGCAACCAAATATCAAACCTGATTTGTTGCTCAATTAGAAGAAAGAAAGAAACTGCACTCCACGCTTTGAAGCCACGAAGCCAAACAGGGGTCAGAAGTCTTTCATTCTGTTTGCTCTTTAATTTTTTAACCAGTTACTAGTGCTATTACTGCAGCAAATGAGTCCACCTTTCTTCCATTTCTCTGAATGTAGTTAGTCAGTTCACTGTTACACTATAGTTACACTTGTTCTTACACTAGCTTGCTGGATTGTCATAACAGAATGTGATATAACTTCTTGAATTTAATCACACTGAGCGGTTTTACAGCACTAATGGCATCACGGTGTGATAATGTCTCGTACAGATCCTCTTGTATGGGTTTTATAGTGTTTCATGGCTGCAGCAATGGCCTTCCTTAGAAACAGATTCTTTCTATTTGTTCAGGTAGCCTGAGTGAGAGTGAATAACGTCTCTTTTAGAGACTTGTCGTGCTGGAAAAGAGGATCGACAGGGCACTTAACACACCAGTCCCTCTCAAATTGCCTGGACCAGATAAGTGGACATGCCTTGGGCCAAAGAGCAAGAACCGCGTAATGACAACATGGAGAAATATGATAAGCTCTTATCTTGGGGCACTTGTCCCTTCCCTACCGGAAAATGTGATTACACCTCTCCACAGGGGAAACACACAGGTGAGCTAAACAGAAAAAGACAGCAAATATGTCTCTTGCCAGGGCAGTGTTAGAGATGTGACATGATCCTGGAGATCAGATGAACCTTTTGGATTGCCGGGTGACAATGATAACTATGTGATAGGAGCTATAGACAACATCTATCTGGACAATGCTCGAAACATTTGGTAGCAACAAAATACAGTTGTTTTTGATCATACTTTTAAAGAAAAATGCCTTTTGACTTTGGTTGGAGTTGACTTTCTTTCACTTTTTTTTTTACTTTAAGTCACAACCTGCTAACAGGACAACTATCAGTATTCTTGAGAGCCACCATAAGGTTATGGGGACAAAGAAGAATACTCATAAAAGATGACAGTCTAGACCAGTGAACTTGATGAGTTTGATTGTAATTCGAGGGTGGGCTTTATAGTGTGCCCAAAGTTTATGATGTTAAAGATGCCATATGGTGTTGAAGTCAAGCAAGCAGTTGTTCTCACTGTGGTCAGTATATTTGGAGACTTACTTTCAGGTTGATATAAAAAAAAAAGTTAGAATCAATCAGAAGAACTTTACTAGGCACCAAGGTCAGCTCAGGTTCCTTTTTCTTATAAGAATGGTCTTGCTTTTTGTTGGGTTGCTACACAGCTCCTATTTTGTATTTGAATCAAAATTCACTGCATGCCCCAGAACCGCTGACCTTAATAATCCCCCTGCACTGACATGGTGGAATTGACTGGCTGTAGGGAAAAGACTGTTCCTTCACCACAGAGTAAGATGTTCTCATCTTCGTCAGGGTTTATTATCCCAGGCTCTCACTATAGCCAATACACATTTTCGGATGTTTGTGGTCCTGTTAAATTTTATTTTTTATTTAATTCCATATTTTTCAGGACCTCTGGCAACCTACACTGTGAACATTATGGCTGTTACAGTAACTTTCAAAAGCAATAAGGCACAAAAGCAAGGGCATGGTGTGAGGTGGCCCTGATCCCTGAAAAATACCCTTATTCAGATACAGTCACTGTAGCGCATGGTCTCAAGTGGCTAACTGCTTTAATCAGACAGCACAAAATAAGATAAAATAAACTTTTCAGCAAGTCATGTACATTATTAACAATATTTGTGCTTAAAAAATCTTCTGTCAAGAAACATAGTTTGTCGAGAGTATGTTACTGCTGCCAGTCGACCAGGGACAAAATCTACTCTTGCCCATTTCATTTTTTGATCTTTTTACCTTTTTGTTATATAATAATGAACATATAATAGTACAGCAGTGCACAATGCAAAAAAGTAGCTTTTGCCAACCAAATTAACACCACAACGATGCTAATTTTCATAAGTACCTTTATAAGATTTCTAGACTTATATTAGCGCCAAGTGTTCTCACTGTGGGGCTGAGTCTCAAATGGCACCCAAATCCTTACATGCACCATGTAGGATTTAAAATACTGACTCCTACACCCAAATAGTGCATGTCAAACAAGTGGCCATTTGAAATCCAGCCACATGTGAACACTTTCATACTGGATAAAAACTGCACTATTAGGGTGTAGAAGCCAGAATTCCGTAACTTATATAGTGCACTATAGACTTGTTGAACATATATGTATATATGAGTTTATGAGCTTAGCAAATTATATTATCTGTTCCTGTTGTTACATTCAAAACAATGGCAATGGGCATATTGATAGATTGTAATAAAAGTATTTTGGACTTAAACATGACTGATCTCCAAAATCTCAAGGACAAAACTAAGTCCCTGTTGTTCTGTGGTTGGGTGTTTATAAGACCAGGGACAAATTTGTTATTCCAAACCAAGGTTTTCCATTTCCCAAAAGAAAAAAAAGCCACCCATTTAGATACATCTAAATCACAATCATATCATGACACATCAGTTGGAAATGATTTCTCTTTAAGAGATATGGAGGATGAACATCGAATTAAAAGTTAAAGTGAAGAGCCTTGAGACAGAGATCCTCCTAAGCAAGAAGCCAGAAACATCTGTAGATTTTAAGGATGACCAGATCATTCATTTTCACACTGGTGTTCCTCAGTCAACTGTGTTTTTTACTTTGCTGACATAACCTTACCCATGCCTGGAACTCATGCACAATGTCACTCACACCAACTTTGCAGTTCTGCGTGATACTCAGGAAAATGCGACCTGGGCTAACACACATAGATCTGTCTTATAGATTTCACTGCAGTATTTGAACAGCCTCCCCTGTCTTTCAGGATCGGCTGAATGTAATGGCTCACTGCCTGAAATGCCTAATTCACTGGCCTACAAAGGTGCAAGTCCAAAACAACTTACCAGCATATTCAAATGCCATCCTTTCAATTCTTTCACCTCACTAAACACAAGAGTATTAACCTTCTCAAAGTACAAATCAGACCGTCATATTTCATACTGCTGCAAGCCCAACAGGAGCAGTTACCTTTATGTCTAAAGCGTGAGGTTTGAGAGCCAGCAACGGATTCATCATCAAATTATCTGGCTTGATTGACCTCTTATAGGCCTTTTCCGCTGGCACAAGGATCCCTGCCATACTGCAAACAAATGTTTTTCCATTACAAATAAAGAGACGTGTCCCTGAGCTGTACCCATGCTTTCTGCTGGTATAATTTCATGGAAGCTTTTTTGGGACGATGACCGGCCATAAACTGTCGGGAGAGAATTGTGCTACTGATGCATCAGCAACACCATTAATCGCATGGAGATACACTGGAAAATCAAAGTGTGCTGCGAGTTCTGTGCCATTGCAGTTCAGTTTAGGTACAGCATGGTTCCTGTATGCCTGTGGAAAAGTGCTTTAACAGGGCCATTGTTTTGCCTGTCTGATGCTTCGGTTTCCCAGAGTATGTCCCTGCCAGTGCTATGCAGGATTTTATCCCTGCTTCAACCCATGGAAGAACACAGCTTTTGCGGCATGAAGTTAACAGGTCAAGGCAAATGTCAAGGATGAGAATTCACATCAAAAAATCAATTGGTAGTTTAAAATTACTGTATTTTGTGCAACACATTCCCAAACAGCCTTATCAAAGTAAGACGCAATGACACCATGTCAACTATTGACAAAATATTTATGTGCTCAACTTGGTGCAAACTGGGCAATTTGGACAAGCCTTTAGCTTATTAAATGACTATTTGTATACAAATGTAAACTCTTGTATGGATCATTAATTTGCACCTTTTATTTTTATTATCAAACATGTACCATTTGCATGTTGGCTTTAGGTGCATCAAAATAGATTTACTGTTTATTGTACCATACACATACCAAATCTGTCTTCATTATTACATGCTCTATTTTTATTTTTATTTACACGCTCTTTCCCATTGCTGTAACCAGTGACTTTGGAATACCCTGTTGTTTGTTTGAAAAGAACCTTCACATCAACCTTCACATGTTATAGACCTGTAATCTGAACAACCATAAACTGTGTCTGTAGTTTGTGTGCAAAATTTCTTTCAGCCTGTGCTGACTATAAAAAAAACTCCAGTGTAGGTTTAATCTAAACCCAGTGTTCTTCTGAGAAGGGTACCCTCCGAACATGGCAGTCTTTTGTTATCCAGACAACAAAATAAGCAGTTCTGACCTCATAAACTGCCATTTGCTCTTGTATCATGGGGGATGCATGTTTTTTCTTAAGCTGCTAATTCCCCTGGAGGCAGAAATGTCACCTATTCGTGGCCTGCCCTGAAGTTATGTGTGCACACTTTGCTGGGCATTTTATTTCATGGACAGCTGGAGGGCAGCACCTGCAATATACCAGCCCATCTGGGCTAGCACCTACACGGGTATATTTTGGTTTTACAACCAACCCAGCTTCCTCAACTTGACGGCTTTTATGACTGGTGGTCTGATTTGAAATAAATGTTGCAGTGTCCTGTGATTTCATTAACTCCACCCCAAAGTGTAGCCGCTGTGCTTTTAGTGGAGGTGTATCTCATCATATTTGATGTGATACTAGTTTGAGATGTTTTACACTTCACCACATCAAATTGACTGAAAATATCATTTGCAGGAGGACTGACCCTGTGCACTTTCTTGAAAGTATTTGCAATTGGACGTTTGAATGAGGATGGAATAGTTTGCACCAGGTAATCAAGCTGAATTTCAAGGTCAGGTTTTGAAAGGGAACAGTATTTCTCATTAAATAAAGAAATAAGGGGCACTGGCTCTTGCTGTTGGTTCACAATCCATGACCTCCACAGCAACAGCGACAGCTTTGGTGTGTCGGACAAATCTGTTCAATCGCTGGTTCATAGTTGTGGATAGTGCATATCCTGAGATTCCACAATCAACTACTAAGTGGCTAAAACACAGTTTTTCTGCCTACACCTCCACAATATGTTTTAAACTGCCTCCTATTTATCTTCAAGCACCTTAAAAGCTTTGTTGGTGATACTGCCAAGATATCAGAGGGGATGCTTGGTCTTACTCAGTGCTGCTCGCCTCGTGTCTGTGCTATCTTTCGGATCATTCTATATGGGACACCACAGAAAAGCTGAATGATCTAAATTTATGCTGAATGAACAAAAGTAGTTTTACTCATTATTTTCACCAAACAAACTTTTTTTTTTTGGACACAACCACGTACATGGTTAACATGTCACAGATTTGCATTGTGATGGTGCTGCTCCACGGCAACTGGCGTAGTAGAAGCATGACTACTTAAAACTCCTAGTCTAAAAATAAAACATATAATTGATGGTCATAAAATAATTAACACTGTAAATGGTCCACTTTGTGTATACTATCTAACATTAGCTCACCCAACCATACATGTACGATGTTCACTGATGATCTCCCTGCCTTTCTTCACCACAAACCAAGCAGAATGTGCCTTAGAAAGTGTCTGGCCTGGTCCAGCCTCACAAAAAATGACACGATATTCATTTAATCCATGCAAACATAGATAGACCACTAAAAAAATATTTGTAGATGCCCAGGCTAAACCTTCACTGCATGCCTGCTGTAAACACACACCATATCAACAAGATAATGGTACAGATCAGGATATGTGGTGTCTGGTAAAAGCTTTAAATCTGTGGAAAAGGTGTTTTGACAAATTGTTTTATTCAGCGGATCTGATAAATTAAAATGATTTCATTGAACTGAATTGACAATTTCTGTTATTTTTATTTTTAGGGAGACTCAGTGACATCACTGAAATGCCTGGATTTAATGCTACTTAATGTCCATCTGCAGGCCTCCTGTTGTTCATCCTGCCATCACCTGTAGTTCCCTCAAATCAAGTATAGGCGTCTCAAGTGCATTACAGTAGATATGTTGTAAATGTGACTACAGTGCTTTAAAATTACAGTGAAGTTACTGTAAAATGGCTGAAACCAAGGTACGGCATTTTTACAGTACTTTTCTGGCACATAGGCTGGTAATAACTTATTGTAAAACTCACAGTGGATTTTTAGTCCTTTGTATCAGCTTAGGTTTTGCTTCTTGTTAACTGATGATGTTATTATTACTATGAGCGCTTGCCTTAAATCTCTTGCGCTTAAAAGACGTAGGGATTTGTTTATATTAAATGCAAATGTCACAGGCTGTCATTGAAAACATTACAGTGCGCCTCTTGTTCATCTCCGTGGGGCTTTTGAAAAGGTCAAGGCTCTCGATTAGGTTTGATTTTGTTTCCCAACATGCAGGAGATTTGTGTATCCCACTACGGCCGTTCAACTTCAGTTAGAACCATTTTAATCTTCTAAATGTTTCCTTTGGAATTTTATATATTTCCGTGAACGTATCACATTCCCGGAGACACCAAACAGTGAAAGTCATTTCTATTTCGAGAGCTTTTCATAACCCGCCTGATTCCGACTGCAGGAATAAGGTCAGGGGGATGTTGAAATAGAAATGTGATTCAGACATGCAGATGTTAACCAGGGTACAAAAAATAAGTGGAAAAATAAGTGTGACTGGCTGAGCATGGGGAAGCGTGATTTGAATGCGACTTTCAGCTTATGGAAATGATTTAGTCGTGCCTCCACGAAAAGGAATGTAAATTGATTGTTGAGGAAACTGCTCTGCATAAAGTCTTGTTTTTGTCCCACCCAACTCTTTAGAATTCTTCAAAAACCTGCAACAGTCTTTTGCACACAAATACTGATGTGGATACGTAACCTACTGCGTTTGGCCATCTGTAACTGCCTACAGCAGGTGCTTGTTTGCAGTATACTGCGTTTAGGTCCTACTTGAAAACTACACTGACAATTTTTGATGAAATGGAAAAAAAAAATGGCAACATGATGCACTGAGTTGCTTCTCAAGTCATCCGTACTTGTAGTCAGCCAGCTTAGATTGGTTTGTTTATCTAATGTTAGGTCACAAAAAAGTTTTTTTATTTTATGTTTTAAAAATGGGAAACTTAGCGTACATGACACTTATGGCATTTGGCATATTCAGTACAACTTACAGTCAAATTATGTTAGAGAGGAAACTAATATAGTGTGAGGAGCCTTTGTGTCAACAAATATATCATAAATCATTTTCACTGCCAGAAGGTCCAATGATCAGCACACAGGCAAGCAATTTCTAAAAGTTACCTGCATTTTTCAAAAATGCATTTCGAATTCATATTTCTAATGATGCTGAGCAATGCAACACACACTAACAAATGACATATATATGATTTAAATGTGAGGGATACCAAAGAACATATTATATAAATATGAGTGTATGTATGGGCAATTAATGGGTTACATTTGTAAAATGTTAAAACGGTACAATTTAAAATAAGATAACATCAAAACCAGTGTGGTGCTATGAATTGATTTAACATATTGCCGTTGCAAATAAATAGTTACCCACATTAAAAATTAGGTAAAATTAAACAGTGTAAAATTCTGAGAGTGTAAATATTTGAAAAAGCATTACTTTACTTTTGGACCCTTCTGTATATTGTTTTTTCTGTTTTTCTGTTATTTCCTGTAGTTTAATTGACACATAAGCATGGCAGAGCTCGCAGACACTGCACCAAATCGTACCTGAGTAAGGTGAAACTTTTTACGTTACTATTAGAAGTAACTTTCTAATCATAAGTTTTGCTGTGCTAATCTAGTGTAAATACACATTTACCACCATGTATGTTCTGTCTAGACAGGTTTCCCTCTGCACTGTTGAGAAATATTTCTTCAAGAGCTGATTTAAATAATAGACATGACACTTCTAACAGGATCTCCTGGTTTGTTTCAATGAAAAACAACAGTATGGAAAAATGGAGGAAGATTAGACAAAAATGAAGTGCTAAAATTAGAAATGGGTAACTCAGCAGTGTAGTTTACAGACCAGTATATTGTTGCTGGTTTTGGTCTTGCATTCTCTAGTCACACTTTGCTGCCACAGAAAGAACAGAAAAATATCTCCTTTCTGTGCTACAATGGAAATGAATCTGAAAAAGGAGTAAAATCCTTCAATGTTCAAAATGAACTTGACAGAACACTTACACCTTTGCCTTTTTGATAATGCACACCGTTATCTTTGTCCTGGTAGCCTAAATATTGCAGAATGCTCAGCTGGGTCTAATGTTGCCCGGGTGCCTATAAATGGATGTCCCTCTGTGGACCTTATTGTTGGTAAGCAGCAATGTGATGAGAGCTCTGCCCTAGAATTGACTATTTCTGTGTGGAAGTGATGAGCGTTTGTTAGAATTTATTAGATGTGTGCCCCACTTAGCTGGAGAGAGCGGAGGAGCATGAACACTTCGGTTTCAAAGCTGAGAATAAGGTGTGGTAATGTGTGTGTGTGTGTGTGTGTGTACAGGCAAGGGAAGGGAGGGGAGGGTGAGACTTGCAAAATGGGGACAAAATGAGAGAACGAGCATGTGTTCCATGAGAGACGGGATGGTGAGAGAGAGGCAGGGAGATGGAGAGAGATAAATAGCGACAGGATATTACTGAGCTTCCCCTTATTATTCACCCTCATCATCGCCAACACCCTCTCCTTTTCAGCCCCCTATCATAAAAACATTTCTTTACAGTGAGAGGGAATTTGTTTGAGCAGCTGCGACAAGCGATCACACTCAGTTTCGAGGAGCGTAGATCACACATTATGACCCTGAAAGCTCCTGTTTGCAGAAATACAATGTAAAAAGAAAGAAAGAAAAAAAAAAAAAAACCAGGACGCTTCAGCTACAGTCGGGTCCAAAAGTCTGATATTGTAGTGACAGAATGTTTGTTCTTTTTTCATTTAAATCTGAAAGTAAACCAAATGTTTTTCGACTTTGACATGGTAAAAACAAAAAAAATGACAAGTAGATTCAAGAAGATTCAATGCTATTTGTAGGTCTAAATTTCACATTTTCAAACTTAATTCATGTAAAGATGATTTTTGATTGTTTGTTTGTTTTTATTATGCCTTTGCGTGTTTTCAGATGACTCTCGAGTGGATTTGATCTACTTTTGGAGTCCACATTAGCTGATTAAAGAAAACAGGAGAGAACAGGAAAATACTTTAGAAATTCTGAAAATGTAAGTACTCAGAAAATGGAGATTCTACAATTCACTCAGATTTTTGCTCCACTGATATAATTTGTAGTGAAGGCAAGAAAAATATGAAGCAATTTCACTAGTAGACTTTTGGAACCCTGTGTACTCTTTTCTTATACCAGTATTCCATGTAAGTACAGGGATGTGGGAAGGGGTTTTAAATACATGAGGCTGACATTTGAAGCAGCAGATATATCTTGTGAAATGATGTGCTTTTTTATACTAGGAGTTTCTGGATAATTGACATCAAACATAGCCTGCTATACATAATGTGACAAGAGGGGCAGCTGGTGGCCTAGTGGTTAGGGAGTTTCCCCTGTGATCAGAAGGTTGTGGGTTTAAATCCCAGGACTGCCAGTAGCACCACTGAGGTACCCTTGAGCAAGGTACCGTCCCCACACACTGCTCCGCGGGTGCTGTGTTCCTGGCTGCCCGCTGCTTCACTTGGTGAATGGGTTAAATGCAGAGAAAGAATTTCACACTGTTCACACTGCGTGCTGTGGTGTGTTCACGTATGATAAATGGACACTTTACACTTAAGAGATGACAATAGACATATACTGTATATCTTATACATCAAACCTCTGATGCACACTGCTCAACTCTTGTTCTGGGTGAACTTTGGGCAATAATATTTATACAAAGACATTAACATTGTCACTAGCACAGCTTTGCTTAAATTTGTATAGTGACCTAGAAATATAGAATCTTCAGTATTTTGTCTACATTTTACTTATCATGACATGATTTTGAACGGGGAACGTTTGAGCCTTACTGTACCAGAGAGGGAAAAAATCACAAAGCCTTTCCCAGTAAGGTGTGTAGATCCATAAATAAAAAAGGAAAAAGTGAAAACGGAAATCAATACTCCAAAACTGTTGGAGAGAACATAAAGCTGGTTGGCCTGCAGGGACCTTCAGACGTAAGATCAAAGTCAAATAGGTCTCTTAACTTCAAATCCACATAAACATGACGATCCTTCTGACCTGAAGCCATTCTGTATTATATTACATCCCAACCTAGAACTAAATATTTCCAGCACACATTTTGTTTGTGCCTGCTAGTGGAAAGATCTCTTTATCAGATTGCTGTGGGTTTAGATGTTGTGCTGAACATAGAGATGGCCCTCGAGGTTCTTATGGCAATTACCCAATTCTTACAAAAATCCTATCACTCTGTCTTCTGTTGCTTTATTTCTATTTATCTTCTATATTTCTTTCATCCTTTTTTTGGTATTCACCACCCTTTTTACAAAATTTAACCAGAATGAACATTTCGATGTCTCAAAATTTCATACAATGCAGATAAATTCAGTACACTAATAAAGAGAGTAGAATTTTAAAAAAGTTGTAAAAGAAAGAAATGATGTAGAATCGATTTGTACTGCAGGGGTCTCGTAGTATTAAAGTGTTCAGCTTCTACAGAATAGAAATGAGGCCAGACATCTGGACGAAGCATTTGCTGAAATGAGTATCCACCTTCTGTCCTCTCACAGTGTTATTGTGTTTTTCTCTACTTATCAGAAAGTGTGGTCAGTGTGACACAAACATCATGGTCGAAGTGTGGAGCAGCATGACTCAGGCTGCATTGCTTGTGGACATCTCGTTCCAAAAACTGACATTATTTAAGTTCTACAAAGATCAGCATGGCTCTTGTCCAGCCTGTCAGTCAGCCAGGATAACTTTCCTGTGTTTCTACAGTCAGGATTCCTTTATAGTTCTATTTTGATTATAGCCACGATTTACAATCAGTTCTGATTGGTCAGAGTGTGGTACTGAAAAATGGCATGTATGTGAAGGGTAAAGAGAAAATCAATTGTTATTCATCTTGCTCAAATAATTCAAGATAGTATAAACAGGTTGTTGCTTGCTCTCCCATTTTTCATTTACAAGTGACAAAAGGGCCCATGTTCCATTGTGAGTTGGCTAGAGTGTAATTCCTAGTAATTTATTAAATGAAGCCCACATATTCAGCATTTTCCAGAAATAATTCTTCAAAAATCAGTTAGAAAGTGCAATACATTCTTTAAAATTGCACTGTCCCAATTGCTTTAGTTGGTTATTAAGAAATGTAATAATAGTTGTGGTTTATTGTCTATGTATTGTCTGTATACTTACAGCCAGTTTAAAGCCACCAACACACACACAGTCTTTACTGATCAAATGCAGACCCTTGTCTCTATGTATCCTCATTACTGTGCAAACTTTTCTAGATGAGAGTCTTCTATATCTCTCACATTATTTGGAGCTTTCCTGGCTTTACGTCATCCATGTGCTTCCATGCATGTAGCTTCTCCTACCGTTTTAAAGTTACAAGGCCTGAAATTATGTCACCTCATATGTTGCCTGTATTGTGGATGCATTATATATGTTATTTTTCAATTTGAAAAGTGGTGCTATTTTTATTATCAGACTTTACTTTTGTGAACAATGTGTTTTTCATTTTTCACAGGTTGACAACTTGGCTGACAACAAGGTGTGAACCTGGAAGCATCTTCGGCATTAAAAGGGTTAGAAGGACCTTATGGCAGTAAATTACATAATCTAGGTAAGAAGGGTGTAATTTTGCTCTTTTTTTTTTTGGAGTGCATTTCTAAAATATAAATGATGAAAATATGTAATGAAAATGATTAACTGGGACTACAGTAATAATAATAGACCACTGCTCTGCATTCTGTTTGAGTGGATGAACCACTGTCTGGTGTCTGCAGTCTAAAAAAAATGCGCTCAGTCATTTATTGATGTGCGTGTTTCAACTGGACTGCTACATTAATGATGAATACCTTTGGGCAATATAGAACAACACATTGCTGTTTGATAGAGGTTTGAATCTGTTTGCATTGCTCCTCTGTTTAGTTAAACAGTGGGGAGACAGGTATGTGGATAGGTCAATGCTTAGTGTGTTTCTTCTCTGTTAATAAATTCTGACATATGTTAGATGTCTGTCATAGTTGTTAGAACATGTAAAAACAGAGTCATTTAATACATCTTCCAGGATGAGTCATTGCCGGTTTCACGTGATGATACTTCAGGAGCACAACTGCAGAATCTCTTCTGGCCCAAATCTGTTTGAGTATCTACAAAAGGCTTTTTCATCTCTTGTGGTTAGAGGTTCGCAAATCTATTATACCAAAAGTAAATACAGGGTCTTTCTGATTTTGAACATCCTGTCCTGCCGCTTCCAAATAAACCTGCTCTGATAATTCTGTTCCTTTTTCAGTTTCTTTTGTATCTAACAATAGCAATTACTGCACAATTTATGTGGAAATGGCATAATGGCTTAATTTATCCACTTCTCACATGCCTGTTAAGCCATTTGTGATTGTCCCCACCTCATTCCCTGATAATCAACTTGAAAATAGTACTTTTTTTTTTTTTTACGGACATGACTTTACCAGCTCTGCAGCTGGACCTGGAAGCACACCGAGATGTTTGTGATAGGAAACCTAATTTATTTTTCATATACTCTCAGAGATTGGATTCCATATACAGTATCATGCCACATAGCTATTTTGCACAGACCCCCTGACTCACAAAAAGATCAAAGAATAGTGATCAAAGATATGCAGGCAAAGTCGTCGGGCGCAGTGGCAGCTGAGACTGCTGGCAGCAAGAACAATATAGACAGTGTTGAGTGAGTCATTCTGTCTACTGGCGCTGCTTATTTTTTTACGGGAGTTCATACAGAATGACACGAGAGAACACAATTATAGCAATGAATTACAAGCACTTATCCATGTTTCCTTGTCTTTATCATTAACTCAATTACAATATGTTCAAACTCGAGACCAAGGCCCTGTCATTCATTTCCACACATATTGTTTCATACACTGTAGAAACGTGTCTGTTGGATACGTTAGGATGTTAGGATCGCCTGTAAAAAAATGTCTTGCTTATAATTCATTGTATGTAACCACTGCTAAGACCCAGTCACCTCATTAGGTTAATTGTGGTCTTGTGGACACACAGTATGTTAGTGCAGCTAAGTCCCTATGAATTTCGTTCCAGTATCTGTATATTTCCTATCTGAATTTCTCAACTGATCTAAACATTGATGACACTTGTCTTGTCAGATCTATGAGCAATCTAGCCAGTGAAAGCAGACTAGCAAATAGTGCACAGACTGATCAACTAATCAGTCTATTAGTAGAAAAACAACAGTAGTGTACAGACAGGAGGGGCATCCAGCTAACCAGTAAGCGCCCTGCAATTAAGCC